>OX104071.1:675063-734883 GCA_944474145.2 Dicrocoelium dendriticum
CTTCTTCGTTGAAATTTATTACGGAATAATATGATAATATACAGACATATTAAATCTTAACCACTATGAGGGTTGGGGAGAGAATTAACTCATTTTTATAGGGTTTGTTGTTTTTTCTTTTTTTTAGTTTAAATTGTTTTTTTTATTGTTACCTTGTGTATTTTTGTTACCTATATTTTCTATTTATTGTGGTTCTTTATTTTTTTGAATGTCGTTTATTTATTTTTTGTTTCAGTTGATTTATTTGTTAGATTTGGTTGGTGTTAACTAGTTTCATAAATGTCGTCTGAATAAGGATTTTTGTTTTATTTTTAAGTTTTTTTTATGTCATTTTTTATTGTTTAGTAACATTAAGTGCAAAAAATCATCCTGGATCTGTTTTTTTGGTTTCTATTTTCGTTTTTTGGCTCTATTTACCGATTTTGACTAATATTTATATAAAAGGTATCTTGTGTTAAGGTAGATAATGAAATTAATTTAGAGCCGGAGATGTAAGTTAATATTCAAGTTAATATATACCGCAACGAAATAATAAAAAATAAACATAAAGAACGAAAAAAAAATAAAATACAAAAGTAACGACGCCACCATATTCTTTAATGAAAAGCAAAAATTAGACGTAAGCGCAAAAGCCGCTTTGATGAGAACCGCTATAATCGACGTAGGATCCTTGGATCAGATGAATTTGACAACAGTCAACTTCCGTTATACGTATTTATTTAAACACTGTTATTCACAATGTTGTAGCCCCAACGTTTGAACGGATATGTAAGCCAAATAAGCAAGTTACCGCATAATACTCACAGGTTACATCTGCGTTACAGGTAAACTTGAAGGCTTGTCGAATTCGGATAAGACAATTGGTACTGTTTGCGTCGAAAAGTACTGCTACGGTGACCTGTCTAGGGTTGCTGCAAGAGGGCACGTTGATTTCTGGTTCAATGGGTTTACTTGGAGCCAACCATGACGTTAACGGCTCTTTAGTTACGACTAAATGGGAGTTTGTGGTGAAGGTATGTGTCAGCACCATTGCTCGCTACGTAGGCTGTCGGCTCATGACAATGAAGAGATTGCATACAATATCGGAAACTATACACACCATAGCGAACGCGTGGCTAAAGAAAGTTTACGTCCTGTTACTGGTGGGGTTGGTGGCTGAAAGACGGAAAGCATTATGGGTGGATGAGATCAAATTCAATCTGTTGTGTGTGCGCACAAGTGATCGATCGGCAAGAGGCACCCGCGTACAGTGTGCGGTTGCCAATAGTGGAAAGAAGGTTTGCGCCCACTGAGCGCAATGACTGCGGAAGGATTGCTGGGGTATTCCGTTCAACGGGGCAGGTACAATAAGGAAAGACGTGTGCGCTGATTGCGGCGGATGCTTGATACAGATGGTAGGCTTTTGTATGACAGCTGCGCTTTTGTTTGTTATAGCGTCCCGTGTCACACTAAGCTGGAAGGATATTTCCAAGGGGAAGCTTACACATCGGGAACACTGCTACGTCTCGCACGGTATTCTCTAGAGGTGAACAAATTGAAGCAATTTGGAGCAACATTAATTCCTACTTTAAGCAAGACATAATGAGGAGATATAGCCAACTGCTCCAGGGAGGTGCAGCTGGTGTACTGAGCATGAAGGGTTGGAGGCTGAAGAATTTGTAGTAGGTTGTTGAGGAAGCAAGCGTTTACGTGGTACTGCGCCGACTTCAACAAATGGTGTATTAGGTAAGGACAAAGTATGCTGCTGCTTTGCGCCTACTTGATCTGTAAATACTTCAACCTCACTGATAAATTGCACAGTAACTGTGAAATGTTGTCTTATTTTTTAAATATTTGATGACCTAACCTAAGTGAGGTTTACCCTGGAACTCATTTTCTATTGCTTCCAGTACTGTGTGATCCCCTCGGACATGGAGGCACTTCGAGGAAGTTACGATGACAGTTGTTTCCTGCTGCGTTACTAACAGGCTGTTCTCTAGTGCAATCAGCAGTTGAGCTCAAATATTTAGGTTGTGCAGAATGTCAGTACCGTGGATACATAGATAGGCTGAGGACCAACGACCGCAAAAAAATCAACAGTAAGCCCAGAGTAAGTACGTTTAGTCCATCTGTTCATTCTCTAAGTAGTAGGTGTGTACATCAGTCTGAGAGTTTTCCGTCGCACCTTAGCGTTTTTGGGCTCGTAAACACGACCACCTACATTCCGATTTCACTTATGTCGGCATAGCACATATGCTGTCATTCGGTCCTCAATATGAATGGTACACTTGGATGACGCGTGACGTATGCGCCTACTCAAACAAGTGAGGCAGAAGTATTGGCAAGCTTTGAGGGGTTAGAGGGAGCCAAGTTGGTATACCGACTGCGCTTTTGGTCACCGCTGTGCTTGTGATTACAACTCCGGGAAGTTACAACCGGACTACATTGACAGAGCCTACGGATCTCGGCAGATATACATGTACGTAGGTAAGACAAAAAGTAAGCAATGCTTAAGAGACTAGTAAACGTTGGCGTTCAGTAGTACTAAAGCAATTGAAGTAGACGTTAAGTGCATTAACGGTTGCTTCTAAAATGCAGAGAGAGTCAGCGGCTTTCAAATTCGATCTAAACGCGAATCGGTACGCAGCAATTGCGTACGGATGCAACAACACCACATTGTGCTAGTAACACATCAGAGCAACCGTGCAAATTGCACCTGCAGTCAGTAAACTCGCAAGAAGCTGACTGTCCGTAAGCCACCAGATACATACACCTTAAACCCGTTGCAGCACACCTACCAAATGATTGAACAATAACACTGGTTAACTGAACTTTGCGCGGACTTCACAGGACATCAAGGGCGTATACTTTTCATTGCCGTTGATCGAAATCAGACAACCAGGCGCAACTGTAGTTTTCGGAAGGAGGAAATCTTCCCAAAGTATACAGATTTATAACGCATTATCATTAACCCGGGCATATGGCTAGGAACGGCACGCAAAATCGATCCTGCATAGTTGTGGTTCACGGGCCTTAGGGGTGTCAGAAAAAGACCAGCGCCGCATCGGACAGTGTGTAGACCAGCAATGAGGTTACATGGTACGGACCATGCAGCCGATTACAAAGGTTACTTTGTAAGATTTTCGGACCGGAGGTAGCCAGATGGTTATGAACCACCGTGAACCATTTGGTGCAAGTGACGTTCACAGTCAGGTGTATGGGACAACATTGTAAATCTAAGCCACCAAATTGCTCATTGCAATATCAACCTCCTTGAAACCACCTTCTCCGGGCTCATACGAATGAAGTGCTGGGTCCACCTGGAATCGTTGCATATTATAAGCAGACAGTGTAGCTCTCCCAGTGAATTCGTCTCATGGCACTGCGCAAGTCTATGCGGGTTTAGTATACCCCACAACTTTCGGTAGTTCTAATGTGTCCAGTTATAAACCAAACGATCACTCGAACGTAAAAGTGGTTGTTGGTTCGACCCACCGTTTGCGTAGCTGGTGAACCTTCCGTTTGACATACAGCGTTTCGACAGACACCAGGTACAGCGCAGAGCACTTTATTTATCGTGCCACTGCAGGTTTCCGGTTTTGTTTGTTCGCCCATACATCCAACGCGTGCATAGTCGTCCACAGTAAAAAGCGCCTGTGCACGCCTGATGCCAGTAGCCATCGCGTAAACTTAGGGAGTACTACATCAAATAGAGGACCGTCTAACGATCTTTTTTGGCTACCGCCGCGGATCTGGTGGTTGTATATAAAGAATTAGCGTATCCCATTTTATTTAACAGTTAAAGCTTTATGATCTCCTCCGTTGGTCACTAACCCCAGCATTAGAGTAGTAGGTCTAATAATATCCACGAAGCTTTCTCTTTAATCTTTGGACGATAGGTGTCCCGAAGGCGACCGGCAAAGTTTGATACAATTACACTGACAAAAAGCACCAACCCCGTCGAAGATAAATTGCAGAGCTATAGTGGATACCAAAGTGTTTGGTGAACCGAACTGTGCAAATAACTAATGTAACTTTCCTAACATGGCCGTTGTCGTAGTTGTATTCATCAGTTTTGGGTTCGGTTAATTTGTATACGCATTAATCACTATTCAAAAAGCTGGCCAAGAACGCGACCAGGGAAATAAAAATGCATTCTCTCCCATGGCTTATAGGCTGGAATGCCGGGTTGGATGAAGTTGCTTGGAAGATTCGCTGTTGATGCACGTGTGCTACATGTGGCGACACTAGAATGGGTAGCGTTGACGGTACCCGAAAGCCGGTATACGGAACGACTGGCCAAAGATGTTCTTTCAGAAACTTCCGGGACAATATTCGTGCAAATATATTAATAACCTTGATATTGACGAAGTCTTAAAGAATGCTGTACATAATTCCTTAACCTGACGGGTCGTAAGCTACTCCCCGGCAGCGGGGCTTTCGACTTGGACTAGGCTGATGATATACAGGCCGTTTGAGTTGCGTTCAACTTTTTGGCTATTATAGAGTCAAAATATAGAATAACGTTTCCTCATGCAAGTGCTAAGCTCTTTTTCAAGGCTTTTAGTTGCCTATACCGGCACCCACAATTAGTGCTGAGACAGTGGAGATTATAGAGCATTTTGCCTACATGCGTGGTTGCCTCGCAGCAAATGGAACTATTGAAGACCAGCTATATTTGTGTATCTCAAGAGCCAACCACGCCTTCTCTAAGCTGAAGCACTTGTGGCACTATCATGATATGGGTATTTCCATCAAATGTTCGAGTTAATTTACGATTGGCCGCGCTGTACCTTTGTGCGGTTGCGCGGTTGGCTTGTATTTATTGTTGACCTGCGCTGTCACTCTCTTTTTGCATCATTGCTTGCGGTCAATTGCTTGTTTGTGGCCTCTGCACCACGTAATTATTGTGGAAGTTAGAGAGTGTGGCATGGGTTGAAACAGCCATTCGCTGGAAGAGTTTTCCCACTGCGTCAGCCGTGGTGTCATGGACACGTACTGCGTATGCGCGGTCACCGTCTTCTGTGTCGCGTGTCCTTCGAGGTTGCTGGACGTGCTTGCTGGACAAACAAGGACATGGAGAATCCACACCAGAATTGTCTATTGACGCAACATAACTTCAAGGTTTTTACTCAGTGTTACTAATGCATATATGCCGCTATGATCTGTGTAATGAACAAATGTGATTGAGCTATATGGCGCAATAAAAGCAGTGACCCCATCACGTGCGCTCTTGGAATTTTGTAGTATTTTACAGTTGCAGATGCTCTAGCTATCACTTTCGGTGTGTATTTGTTTACTGTGGAACCAGTCGATTAGCAGAACTGAGTTGGTATTTCTGACCTAAATCCTTACTGAATACATTCGTTCCTTTCTATATTTATTTGTTAGCGGTATTTTGATGGACAAAATAACTAGTCCCGTTGCATTAAGGCCAAAGGCATTCACACTTAAAGGAACGGTATCAGTAATTTGACGATGATAAGTAGGAGCATTTCACTAACATTGGCGCAATATTTCAGTTGTTAGCACACAAATCTACGTAACATAAAAGAGGAAAGCAGTATTTGAAAGACTTTGTGAACAACCCACAAAAGATGTAGTGGAAAAAGGATATGAAATTGTAAACAGATACATAAACGCGCCTTACTGAAAATAGTGCCTGTCAGCACTGACGGGAATATCCCATTAGCTGGACACGTGATTCAAGAACGAGCATTACACTTCACAATTAATTGCAATCCAAATAATTCACATCGTCAAAAAGTTGGCTACGGGCCTCCATCAATAAACCATCTTGTGTTTTTTAAGCAATTGGGCGAAGCGGTGTCTCAGTTATTTTTGCTGCATCAGACTGGACAGAAAAAATGCCTAAAATTTGTTCTGGCTACACAGCTCAAACCATGTTTAACTCACAAGAAACTGCTTTGCTATTCAAAAGGATGTTGGATAAAAACTTTGTGGAAACGGATAGAAATGCGCACATGGGAAAAGGAGCATGGCGCGTAGCACAGTAATGCTGTGCACTACCACATTGGGAGAGCGGCATCCGGCTGCAGTGATGTGGAGATAAGCCAACACTAAAATTTTACAAATATCAACCTGAAAATTTACTGGCAGTTTACAAATGCTTTAAAATAGCATGGATGCTTGCAGGTTTTTCCAAAGATTTAACTGAAAAATACAGTAAAACCCAACATCAACCCATCTCGCAAAAATGCTGATACCTCCACTAGTTTCACCTACTTAATACCAAAGTGCGGTTCATGTTAACCAACCTCACTGTGTAACGTTTGCCTTACAACGAGGATGTCATCCAGGCGCTTTAATCCAAGTTTAAGGTAAAAGCAACCACTCCAGCTTAAAACAATCATATAATCCCACAAAGATATGTCCACAACTGGTTTCATGAAACGGGTAAATTTATTAGACATCGTGTTCTACATAACTTCTACCCGGAAGTAAGTGCAGAACTCAAGCATCGCTGTTGTTTAAAACGGGGTTTCATTGTACTGTAGAAATAGATTCTGAGAGGACAATGGAAAATTGACCTAAAACATATGAGCAAATGATGCCTCCTACAAACCCGTTTTCAATGAATACTCTCTCAGAGGAAATGCTTGGATGCAAACTGACTGACATCCATCTGGTTTCCTCCTATTTCTAGACGTGTAACGGAAGATTAGGAAACTGGGACCTGCTACCCAAATCAGTTTTAGCAACTGAGGATGCGAATAATGCATCAGGCTACCAGCAGGAACAGGATTTAACGAACGTTCTGAAAACTTAAACATTCACAGACGCAAAGGGTGAAGTTTGGAGTTGCGCTCTTCGCAATATATAGAGGACCCACTGGCAGGCTTTCCATACATGTGGACATTATGAAAATATTAAATTCCTTTTATTTTAATTGCCAAGCAAGAGAACAATGTATTTGATTTTTTGGCTTGTAGATAATATTAAGGACGACATAAAATTTTGCATGGTTTTTTAAAGATTGTGGATTTCGACGGTTTGCATGTCAGTCCCTAAACGACCCACAATTTGGAGATTATTGCATTTTCATACACATCTTTTCCACATCAATCACCACTATCGCTATTGCAAAAGTCCGTGGCCTTTATAGTACCTTCGTGAGAAACAATTTCGACCGTGTTCTGCAGTTAACGTAATAGTGAACTACACGCAGATTGCACTTGCTGACAACCTAGCTGTGTGAAGCGGGTAGGCATGCAATGTCAGCAGTCGACATCAGGCAACCGAATTAGCTGTACCTTGGCCGCACCCACCAAGCGTCACTGCCTTCTATTTCCTCCAGATCAAGCAATCTCCTTTCAGGGGAACGCGCTCACGGCAGCCCGTAATGTAGCTTTATTTTAAGATAACATATTATATCATTTTATATCTATTATTTGGTGTAACTGGATATTATTTTCAGGCCAGGTACAGTCACAATTAACTTAAAAGTTTTCACTCAAAATAATCTGAAACGTAAAAGTTCAGCAATCCCCTTCAGCGATCCGGGGTAAATTAACAAAAGCCGACCGGTCTTTGGCGATATTAAGTTTGGTGGCCACATCCTCTTAACCTGTACCGGCTGACAATACCCTCAAATTTTACGATAACAGACGCTAGCAGTGTAGTCCATTGCCAAATAAATATTGCATGTCTGCCTGCTTGCGGAACAAGGAGGAAAGTAACATTAATCAGTGATATACATATCCTTTAAAAGAAAATTGCAGGGCTGCATTCAACTTTCTATCACGCGGCTCCTTCATCCGTTCGTTGATGATGATTTTCTTCCACCCGTGAGCAGTTCTGTCTACCTCGGTCGGATTTGACTTGTGTGGTTTGTGTGAAGGCGATAGTTTTGGAACATGATTACCTCATACCCCACGTTCAAATTAGATGTGTGCATTCGTCACAAAAGTGATATTTCAGCGCATAAATAAAGAAATTACGTATAATGCTTGGTATTCATTCTCCAGCTACAGATTTTATTCCGCTTCTTACGTTACGGACTAATTGACTTCGAAATAAAACGGTAGCTTCTACTGCGCATTCAAATATCCGGCCCACGAGAACGACGCAACCTATCCACGCCACTTCTTTCGAACTCCCTTTTAGTACCAAGCCAACGTTTTGAATTATTACCGGCGTGCATCACTTGCGCCCTAGACTCAGCCCTCCGATTTGCAAACTCAAAAATGGTTTGGCTACAATTCAGGCTTATACTCGGTGCTCTGAACGCACACGTTTTCCTTCCCGCAAAGACTGCGCGCCCTCCAGTTGATGTCACAGACAAGCCCATTTTCAGTGGGGCGCGCAGCACATTGTGCACCAGCTGAGTACTGTTAAGTAAAGTCAAGGGTGCCATCCATATGACTTGGACCACGCCAGTCTCATCCAAGTCTCACAGCTTTACTACCCATTTCCGTAAGCTTGCGCATCCTGCGCGTAATCCTGTTTAGTCTTTGGGCTATACTAAACATTTTTGGCTGGTAGCCTCTGCGCAGGTATTGCTACGTGGATGCAAATGTGGTGATTATTGGAAGATAGCCTTCACATCAATGAGGAATGCTTATGCACTAGAATGATGGCTTCTGCACTAAGAATGATACCTAGTGCACTAATGAAGTAAGCAATTGCGGTAAAGAATTTAGCAAATGCGAACTGGTATAGTGAAAACCTGAAGGAACAACGTTGGGAAGCATTTGAATGGCCCAAATTTTCGGCAACGAGTCGGCCACCATACTTCAAAGACACATCGCAAGCACACACTATTTGGGAAATCATGCGCACACAACGTGGTGGCGGGACTGTTGTCTGCATCGTATGGTATGCAATGAACTGCCCTGCGAGTCTAGCGCGTCCCCAGGGTTCGTACATCCAGTCAGCTTCAGCCACGACCAACAGTCTCCTGAAGCCAAATGGAAGAGGTATTGGGTAATAGACAGGTAGGCACCTTGTTTACATGCACATCAAGCCCAGCCACACCGGGGATGGCAAACAACCACCAATAAATTAAAATGACATTATCAAATATAATATATCTTTTAAGGCATTTGGCTATGCCAACATTTCGTTAAGTTAGCATATGAGATAAGTTGATTGGCAACGTATACGCGATAAGTACAAAATGTCCACCACTTACTCAGAAAACGCTACAAACAGAATAAAGTTAACGAAGCTTACAACAATTAGCGTAAGTAACGTATGCAAGTTGATAGAAAATTATTCAGGTAGGCAGAACAAAGCAAAAAAGTAAAATATAATATATCTAGCTTAAAAGCCGTTGTATCCGCAAAATTTGTTTAGCTTAAAAGCGATGATAGTGCATCCTGAACGCGACATCAGCCAGAGTATGGGGCAAGAAACACAAGGTGCATACATAAGTACAGCAAACTTAAGCTTAGTGGGCGAGACACACTTCAATCAATATACCGCAACATTAAAGGACAACATACAGGTACAATGGGTGATAAAATGCACCTGTACTAGAAACTACTAATATGTAATTATGCTACTGAGCAAGTACTAGGCTAAGTTAAATATTTAGTTACATGGAAACGGAAACTACCTTTCTTCCAATCCCCAAAGTGGAGGAACAGGAGACTATGTAAGTTTGGTCTCGTACCATCGGATAACATGGTAGCAGCAGCTGTCTAGGGTTCCGAAGACTGTAAACAGTGTGGCTCCAATGATCGAAGTGGTAAGAAAACCTACGCACCGCAGTATTGTTTAGTCACGTCGCGACGGGCATAAAACAGTTTTATCACAAGCTCCACCTGAGTACCAGTAGAGTAAGGCTGGAGGAAAACATGCAAATGTTGAAATTATGATGCAATTGTTACAAAAATGAGAGCCAATGTAAACACCAAGATTCGTCAGGAAAGCATTAAACGGTCGATGTTATATGTAATATTTGGGCGGAAGTTGAGTAGGAAAATTGCAAGTAATTCATGAGAACACACCAAGAAACGTGCATCAGATTGAATCGATCGACTTGTCCTAAAGCGGACGTGAAGTACCCAAACGCAGCTATTGTCCACGTTTTAACCCAAGACATCTGAGTGCCAAGTAACCCGCTTGAAAGCAACCAGTAGAACAGTTAATGGTATGTTCCCGTCCAGTAAAAAGGTGGCATTGCTCATTGTGAATCAGAGCGCCGGTGCTTCACCTGACCGGCTACTCCTCGGAACAGACATTGCAGATATGTCGGAGAAAAAATTGTGGTTGCTACTCGCCGCTGTTTTCTATGAAAGTACCGGAATTTTCGGTTGGCACAAAAGTATTACTTTAACAAATGCCTAAAATACATGTGGCATATTATGACTAAGATAAACGAAAAATATTTTGCGGACGCTAAAGCGTGAAACAGGCTGCCAGTCATCCGACACTAGGTTAGGTGGCGATCGCCGGTATTACAAGTGACAGTTTTGCAGTTGTACACGGTGATGCGTGTGTGGACCTCCCAACCGCGACAAGAGAAGCTGGACTAACCAGCTCGTCAAACAATTGTTCTATCCAAAACTCTGAGAATCTGCACAATTAGCTGGGTGGTTAAATATGCACTCGTCCACTAGGTCGGTATCCTGATTGTCCGCAATAATACAGACGATTTCCCTCACTTTCGATTTCAGCCGCACACACATCATTTCCTTTTTCCTTCTCTTCTTAGTTTTTATTTTCTCCCTGCCATATTCTCCTCCACCGCAAACTACCTTTTAGTCTAAATGTATGACAGTTGCAGTGCGAATAGTCTGACGTAGTACGTCAGCTGCCACCATGAACAAATTTAGTCACCGAATAAAGAAACATTAAATCTAACTTGTCCAGCTCCCGGTATGCGGATCTTTTTTTCTTACAGTATAATCTGGTGGGGATACTCCTCCTTCCTTTTGAAATGGATATGTCGACTATTTATATTGTTGGTTTCAGTTGCCATAATATAGTTTCCTTTAGGCTGAAGCCGTGTTCCGTTCAAAACGTTGAAGCGCATGTGTGTGTACTGCGGTCTATTCCCATGCAGCTTTCTGAGGTTAGCCAGCCATCATTGGTTATTAGTCCAGGCTTTGATGATGCTGATTAATTTTTGTAGCTCCAGCGTTGTAAATACGCACTCTTGTTGGCTAAGGCCGTTTGAGTATGTTATTGCGGAAACCACGGTCGTTTGCTGACATCAATGGTTCAATGAACTGCATCGAATAACCGGCTGCAACTAGAGAGAAATTCAAATCGAACATTACAATAGTCGTAAAGCCTCCTGCTTATTTATGGAAAGTCAGTTGTTTTATCATGCTCACAAATGCTACGCCAACATTATACGGCACGCTTGCTGGCGGACAGCCTATCGGCACAGGGCCATCTGATATGTTTTCGGAAATTTATAAAACGGAATCAACGCTGCGAGTTTCAAACAATTCGCTTTCCATGCTTTTCCGGTTGTCAGATGGCACGCTTTTCATCCTTGCTAGAGCAGTCGGCCCTGTAATCAACGGCTGTCTACTTAGTACAAACGGAGACCGGCGCGTCAGCCTTTTCTCCTCTGTCACCATGTTGCATGCTTTGGTCTCTTAACCACATTAAAATAAATACGACACACCGGCTCAGCATACAAACGTTCTCTTCACAATTCTGAGATAATATACAATTCGCAGTGTTTGCAAACGCACACGACCACTCGATGATACCCTGATCGACCGCACTATGGCAGACGATGGCCCTAGCCCCGGGTTACGGACATAATCACACACGGTAATCAAAGGCTAGACTTGAATAAAACCTAATCTCTATCGAGCGCTAAGCGATTGCCTTGGGCAACCGGTGATATCGAGGAAAGTAGTCCGCGACAAATTTATGGTCTTCAACCCAGGAGGTTTTTGCGCATCAGTAGCAGCCGAGAGCAACCGGCAGCACAACCAATACACCTCAACACCTGTAGTAGATATAATTTGTTATTAAAAGAGTGAATGCATAAACACGAATCTTCAGTGATTCATTTCCGTTAACTAACGCGCCAAACTAAACAAAACATGACGACCATCTATATTTGAGCTGCAGTACGGTTAGTTAATATAGCCACATAAACTTATAGTGTGGGTATTGGGAAATAGGCCACCTGATATCACAATAGTCAGCATGCACAAAGAAATTGCTTCAAAATTTCAGTCAATTATCAAATTTTCAACCTACTTCAGTAACGTGCTGTTAACGGAAGTAACAGGGGCGGTTTAGTAAGAAGCAGATATTAGCATAATTCTGCGGACGGACTTTAGCGAGTATTACCACTAATTTTACATCTAAACGCTCCAAACGGCGATAAAATCTGAGCTAGAGTAATAAAAATCAGTTTGCTATTAATGAACAAGGAAACTAGTGTTGATCGAATATTCAAATATTTACACACTTCACCATTCAAATTGACGACCCCCGATTATATTGTAGTAACAGGTAAATGGATGATGGCGGGTGCATAATTGAGAATGCCAAATAAAATCAATTACCAATAAGGGCGAAAGGTTGTTATAAATATCCTTATTATCTTCTATGGACATAAAATAATTTACTGTCACCAATTTCAGCGTTGAATACTGTTAACAGCAAACTCGATAACGCCACCCATGCTGCACTGATAAAAGCAGAATTTACCAAACCTCAGTACAGAATACTCAATTTTGCGGACAAGTTAAAACTGATTAAACCAGACAGGTCTACTAACATATTCTTTGTCGCAAAGTGAAGGCATGTAGGCTAAGAAGATGACAATTAGATATCTAGTGCGTGGTTAATTCCTACAGGGAAGGTCTTTCTTTAATAGCAAGGACAACGTTGGCGTGGTACCTTTCTGTTCTTCTTAGCAGGTACCACGTTTACCAGTCTCGAATTGCTATATTACAAAGCGGATGAGGTGTGTCAAACAGTTCACAACATTGTCGGTTAGTTATCTATTCAGAAACGCAAAACATTAGGTCCAATAAAGCTACATGCAGAAAGAGATTTGAAGTCATATATTGCAATACGTAAAAATTATGATTTTCTCCTTAGTTGCGTACACAATACAGACAGAAACACATAATCAAAAAATATACGATAGGAAAGTAGCACAGTAATCACAACTTCAAATCTAAGATAAAGGCAAACGAATTGATTGCGTTAAGCCTTTCTTTACACATAGCACAGGTTGCTTGATCCCAGTTAGTATCATTTCACTTACTGCCAATATTAGCCTGTTCCGGTTGCGTAAAAGCACCGTGAACGCAGACTTCGAGTCAAAATTGCATGCAATTGTCACAAAGTGCTTTATGATAAAAATTGACTCCATCAAGTTCATGCTGTGGGCGCTCCGGTTTCTTGATTCCTCGCTTATATCAACTAATTGGCAAATGACCATCCACCTTCTGAGCCGACGGACGGTTAGTCCTATCTATGTAAACGGCACCGCAGCCTCAGTGAAATTGCTAGACCACATGACAGACCGCATTAGCCCAAGAGCATTTGACGGTCAGAAAGGACGAGTTTCTGAGTAGTGTGCATTAGGTGCAACTGGGCAGTCGTGTACAAGCTTGTTAGGGCGGCTCTGAGCTTGTGTCCAATGTAATTTGTCACGTGGTCACTATTGAACGGCAGAACCAGATAATGTGCTTTTCTCTTTGCCTTAAGGTAGTTATTTTTGTGGAAGCTACTGTGCATTTGAAGTAGTTTACCTGATATCCTTTCGACACCAAGGTCCTATGCAGAAACGTTACTTCAGCTTCAGTGTTTCCGGACTAACATTGCTTTGGCCCTCTAGAACATCGGGTTTAATAGGCCTCGTTGGCACGCAACCGGGGCAAAACTGGAAACAAAGAGGTGCTGACCAATACAGCTTGCGTAACATTAAAGAGTGCGCCGCAGCTTACCTCCGTCCCGACCCTAAATAAGGAAATCCAAAACCGCTATGCTGTCGTGTTATTCCATTTCGTGAGAACTGACAAGATGTGATGAACTGAATTTAACTAGTGAAACGGCGAAAAAAATGTTCCTTTTGTTGAACGCCTGAATGTCATCCCTACTACTTGCGTATAATATTGCTAACCCAAAATTGGCTGTGACTTATTCTTTTTTCAAGCCCAGAAAGTTCTCCGCAATAACCGGTTCCAGCGGACAGTTAGTGCACGGCTAAAACCAAATAAGGAATCGACGCAGGATTTAATGACACAAGGCATCAACTGTTTCTTGAAATGGCAGTTTGTGAATAGAGAGTCCATGACAACATAATACATTACTTCCGAGCTCTGTGAGCATTGTTCTGGCGTCAGCGCTAGTTCAACTGAACCTTTCGTGCAGTGCATAGTCAAGCGTATATGCACGGGATTTAATAGTTTCGCTAGCCACCGGGCAACATTGTGATAAGGCGAGTTGTGCATGCACATAATCGGGCGCATTGGGTTAATGGCTTGTGCAACGTAGGCGCCTCCCTCCCTATCAATAGCTGCTTCCCAACCGTTTTCAGTAGTCTGTACTGCGGCTAAGTGATGTGTCCGTGTAGCAAAAGGGACTGAAGTATTCTGGCTGTCTGCTTTTCCACCCGAATGATATTTTTGGCGACGAAACTTTCACAAACTTATGCTTATTCTAAAAGTAGAAAATAGTTTTGTGTCGTAGTCAACCTTGCTCATTATTACAATGCTTGGTCGTTCCGCTGGCTGCAGAAATACTACGTACGCAATTTCCTTCAACTCCCTGATCGCGGCCTATTGATGACTTTCATGCAGCATGTCTGGTTTATGGGCGTAGTAGGGAATGGTTTTGCAATATCCACCAATTTTGCCCGAAAGCAGCACAACCCATCTATGGATCTTAGCGAAAGATCGCTGAGCTCGTTATAGAGATAAGTAAAGTGGGCCTGCCTGCTGCTCATTCCTATCATCTTAAGTGGCAACTTATAATTCATTCCAAGTGAAAGTACTTGTATACGCTGAGCATGTGAACTGCGCAGATGCTTGCATCTATACGTGCTTCGGGCAACCAGTAAGAAAAGAAGCATATGTAATCCATGCAAGCGAACCACGCAGGTTAAGAAATGCTTTGATTTACGTACGACGGAGAACTTTTGCAAAAAGTGCCTCAGGTTTACAGCAGCAAATCAAAAACAACTTAAGGTTGGTGCCAGCTAATCATATATGTGTTTCGAGACATATGCGTTCACTTTCTACACAGGCATCTAGGTGTGCCGACGCAATTCTGGTCAAATTTATGCCATTTAATGCAACTTATCCTTTAGCTCTATATTGGCGAATAGTGGCGGAAAGCAGTTTAATCGGAAGGAAAGCTTATTCGAGTGCAATCTACAGCGAGCTTACAACGCAAATCCACAATCGGCCTAATACCATAGCAACTGCAACGATGAGTCTTCTTTGCAGAATCGTTGGTTCCCTTAAAGCCATTTGACAATAACAGCAAGAAGTTATAGATTGCGATAGGTTAATATTTCGATGGTTTTCCCAAGTCACATACACCATACAAGCAGAAAGACATTCGCAAACTTTTACAAGGGAAAATTGGCACACGAACCAATGCATCAAAATCAAGCTCAAGTTAATCTAATTGATTGCCTTAAGACATATTGTGCACTAGCAAATGTGGATTGGTACTAAGTAGCATCACTTCACGGATTGCCAAGTCTATCGTGTTCCAGTTGCGTAAAAGCGCTTTGGAAATATTCTTCGGGTCCACATTGCGAAGTGGGGTCTTTCAACCAGACCTAGTTGCACAGAATCTCTTGAGGCAATTAATTAAATTACCTTGGTCTTGATTTTAACGTTTTGATTGTTGTGCCAATAGTTTCCAGTATTCTTATTTTTCTGTATTTCTGCTCCTACTGTGTATGCTGCATAGTGTAACTGAAATGTTTACCTATCACAATCTTTCACTTCTTTCCAATATGAACAAACATTGACGACATCAAACTGATGTCTCTACGGGATACGTACCTTGATTTACAAGCTACCATCGGCCCAAATTTCATTTTATGTGATTGCGTTGTTAAGCAAAGCACTATTGGAAATTTCCGTAGAGAGCGTATGGGTATTTTTAGTGGTAAAATCCGTTCCTAAACGTGGCGTTTTACCTAAGTGAACACCACACATGCCACATTGTCTGACCTATATATTGACCTGGGTGGCAAAACAGCAGATCCCTAAGTGGGTCCACTAGAGTTTGCACCGAGCCAAAAGATGGTTTAAGTAAGATGGAACAATGCTATAAAGCGCATAAATGCAATGTCTTTGAGGCCGTGGACGATAAGACGAACACGTTTTGTAAGTTTATGGATTCGTGTACTCATTAATCTATATGTGCTAATCAAAGATAAAACTATACTCATGTAATCAACGAGGTGTGGAGGGCCCAGTACTTGCGATTTATTCATCGTAAGTTTTATTTTGATAGATTAAACTGGCTCAAACATTCATAGATTGTAAGTAATATTGAAAGATAGGAATAGCATAGATTCCCTGGCAGCCAAATACAGTATAAAATACGGATAATTTAGTGAAACCTTCACGCAATATCTTTGTAATACAGTACCCCATATTTATCACCTGAAGGGATGCGGGAACGCTTAAATCGGTTGTATCAATACTGTACATATTCCCGCATATATATATCCATAATTAAAAGCCTTACGGAAGGTAATTCTATGCTCATAAAGCTGAGAAGTTTAAAGTGTAACAAGATGATTACTAATCCTATGTTTCATCTTCATTTGCGCTTCAAATATGTTATGGGTAGTCGAATAGGCAAGGTCAGTTTAATGGTTATAAGCGCATGAGCTTAAACTTTTACTCGAAAGAGTGTGCAATTAACATGCATTTAACTTCCTTAAAGCACGTCTTTGCAATTGTCCAAAGTAAGCGCAAATACCTACTGATGATGCTAGGTTTGGCGTGATTAGCGTCTAACCCTAGTATGAACAAAACTGGTGACATTTGTAAACGAATAATAATTAATGAGCGTATGAAACCCCTGTATTATGTGGTATAAGTTTAAGCTAACACTAAGCACAAGCAAGTAACGCTTGACACTATTAGATCTACTCCAAAGCGCCGGACGTGATTGGCAATTAGTATAACAATTTTAATGTTAACAAAGAGCCTCAGTTAGTAATTGATTGCATATTCATTCTCCCGAGGACCGTGACTATTTTTAGCGGTTTCTCTACCAAGTGGTCTGCGATAGTTGATCAATCCTTCCACCTTGCCAAGTCCTCGTGTTTGTGCGTGGGAAGGGGTAGTAATGAGCGTGCGTACACCCGATGCATCCCACCAGTTCCGTAAATTATCTAGGTGCACACTCACGCTGTGACCTGGAGTCGGTCGACAACACGAATAGACTGTACTTTAATGGATAACGCCTGCTTTGGAAACTTAGACACAACTCCTGCACTTTTTCTGTAGAGATTGCCCCCAGTATGATAACGCTGATGCTAAGAACTGTGATTAAGTATGGCTTAAATGCTTATTGTCTGATCATAAATGGTGCGATAAAGAGGCTGAAACAGGACCAGCACGTAACTATCCTGCTCATCGCTAAATTAAGGTATATGTATTGCGACTATTGATGTAAGAGACTATAGCTTTTTACCATGTCATAAATTGTTAGCTTTCAGTTCATCTCATTATGACGCACTGTATAGTTCACCTGTGCCAACACCCTATGTTGTTGCCGCTGATGCAATTTCACGAACAAAGCAGCGCACGTGTAAACCGGTACAAAGTATTGGTACTGGATTTAAAGCGCACCGCCTTGGATCGATGTTTGAGCGTCTAATGGTAAAATATTAGAACAAATTGCTGGAGACACCCGTCGAACAGAAACCATAATCGGAATTAAGGAGCTCGCTTGACACCAATTTTGACGACCCTAAGTATAGTGCGCGTATCGTAACCAAATATCATGTACTGCAGCTGCAATCTGCTGCCAAGTCATAAGAACCAGCGACAGGATTCCAGCATTTGCGCGATCCATTTACGATGGGGGCACATATATTTTATCGTCGCGCTCGATATTCGCAGTATTCAGTATTAGGCTTTTTCATGCAGCGAAAATAAGACATATAACTAACAACTAAAAAACCAAGCAAATCGCTTGAATATAATCTGTACATTTTCTGATATGGTTAGAAAATATCGATGGATAAATGATTTAGTGAAAAACGGTTATCTTCCGCGATGTTGCGTGTCACAGTCTAACAGGTGGATTTCTCATAAATGTTTTTAATAATATCAGAATATAGTTACTTATAAACCGATGGACGACAATCGAGTTTTGAGTTCATTTTAAGTTGGAATTTAATATCTAGCTCAATAATCATGAACCAACAACCAATGCAGGTTTAACCAAGTTTTAATTAAGTAATATATCCATCCAAGAAATTTTCCTCTGGGGACTGGCTTACTTTCAGAGTAAGTATTCGGTGGATTTCACAGCAAATCTCTGTTCCAGTAGGCTGGATGACACTGCGGTAAATTTGTAATAAGCCATGGTCTGTATTTTCTACTTGCTGCTTTTATACATGTAAAATGGATCATGAAGTCACAATACGTGCCGTTATCTAGGTAATTCGATTATGGTCTCTTTTGGTTATACACCAAGATTTCAAACGCATTATGCGTTATGTGGATATAGTATACCAGTTTGATAGCAGTTTTCGGTCGCCCTATGAAATCGACCCATTACTGGAAAAAGTGAAGTAATAAAGCGTTTACACTAAGACGAACTAAAGCATAATATGTACGAGGCAATTGTAGACTGATCAATCAAACATGTGAGTAATGTTGTTGAATAACGAGGATAACAGATGTTTTGATAGAAGGAATCGTTGCACTCAAGCCCGAGTTTCATATTGAAGTCAGTTCAGTAATTATAAGCCAAATGCATTTGGCAACATCTTTGGTTTTGTGCTCCCTATTGCAAAAGACAACCAACTGAAGTATCAGATTTGCAAGAATTTAAGCTCATTATTTCCAGCTAATAGTTCGCAAAGGAAATGTCCGTTGCCGATACCTCGGTAAGGACATAAAAGTAGGTAATGTACACATAAATATAAAAAGTTAACATGGAGCGGGTTCGAGTAAAACGGGGAGTAATTCCCAGCGATAGATTAAAATTCCTCGACAAATAATTCCCTTGGACTTGCTGCTTCACTTATGGTACGGACATTAATTAAAACAAACCTACCATTGTCTATTTGCCAGCACTTTTAGAAACGGTACAGATTACTGCATACAATCATAGGTTGATGAAAGTTAGTTCAAATGTTTACCAAGTATAATGTAAATATATCTTCACAAAGCTACAGGAATCGAAATTTGGCAACATTAGTAGTGTTAACGTTTGAAGTTTTCTAGTATAATGATTAAAATAACTCAAAGATGATGACATATAGATCTTCCATGCATTGGTTGTAACAGACTTGCATAAAATGCTTGCTTTATATTTGTGTCCTACATCTTGCAACTGACGTCCACAAGAAGAGATTTTACAATTTACAGAAGCAAATGCGATTTTCTACTGATGATTCTGAATATGAGACTTAATGGTCTAACCTATGCACGAATAATTCTAGGTGCTTTGCCAAATGAGTACGAATTAATGCGCTTATGAAAAGTTGGTACAAAACGTACTTGCTTAAAATATCACTATCGTAGATGACAAACGTTGCGGATCCTTTGTTCTACTTGAACCAGACCAACGTATTGGTATAGAGATTTGAGTGTTTGCTATCGAACAAAAAGGCACAACATTGCCAGTGTCAACAACAGTCTTCATCTAAGCTGTTTAGATTTGCAGACCTTGTCGTACATAGTCGCTATACGGAAGTCCTAGCTCGTAAGGCAAATTGCTGCCTTCGACACAGTTGTTAACTGGCATGTCATAGTGAGACGGCCTGTATCAAAATCAAATACCCATCATGCAGGTAGGCGGCCGTCACCTATGTTTAAGTGACACTAACTGCTGACATCCGAAAGTCAAGAGGTCGGAACCCAGCAAGGCTTCCAGGCAGACGAACGACTGATTAGACAGAAAAGGTCGAACTATCGCTGCCTGTTCCGTTTTCAGAGGTGCCAAAGCTTGATGTCTGAGGGTGGACTAGGATGTCTAAATTCTAAGTCATACTAGAAGCACCACTACACATTAACTCAGATACTGTTCATTAATTTTTTATGCAGCGATTGCTTAAATAATCCACTAAAGTCTAGAGAACTGTAAACAGTTCCGTACGTCTAGTGTGAATATGTCCGTAGGTTTTGTAAACTACTTGCCAAAAATCTTACAGGGTCGTAAATTTCTAAACCTGCTCTGCAGCCTACCAAAATGTCTTATGGTAAGATGTGCCAAGCAAACAAATGATTTTACTCCCGACTTTTGTTGACCCACTAGGTTTGTGCTTATTATGATAATGTCTTCAGTAATATAATAAGGCTAGACTATGTATGACAATCTAATTAGCACAGTCGTCCATCACACAAAATGATAGCGTCATTTTAAGTAAAATTTTGAAACAAAATTGATGGAAGAACTTGGAGGGCGGAAGCACCAGTTTAAGAAAGATTAACTAAATTTCATCAGCATCCTACGAGAAAATAAAATGTCGGTTATGTGCAATTGCATTCATATTTTACTAAAGTCGTTAAGAAAGAAGATAGGATATACGGTTTCGAGAAATTGCACTTGTTAAAAGACTTTATGCGAACAAATCTAAAGCTAAAAGCTTAAGCTTGAACTGAGAAACGTGCTCAAGTAAGCTATTTCAAATAGTTGGCATTCGCCATTCAAAGCACGGGGTATGTAAACGTTTAAAATTTTGGCATCGCATTTGCTGCTTCGCGTATGCAAGGTAAGCGGGGACTTCAGCATAACCAAATAAATTGGACGTAGAATATAATGGGTTATGATTTGGCCGGGTGGCACAGACGATAGGACAGGGTGAAATGTTCGGACTGCAGCAGCATCATTATTATCATCAAGAACGGCAGTACCTCAGCCAGTTGAACCGATGCTTTGCTGCAATCCAAACCTAAGGACCTATAGCATACAGAATAAGAAATGCAAGAGAAGATGGACTTAACTGCAACCTTAAGGTATTAAGCAGACATAGATGGTGTAAACGCCTACACAAGGTGTTAAATACATGAAGTCACAAACAGCTGGCCATGGTGCAAATTTAATGTGGCATTGGCAAGACAGCTTGCTTGCGGCTTTCATTGCTTCGCGTTATAATCAGGCCTACCCCACAGGCAACTCAGCACCAAACCCACTTTAAACTGGCACTCCGGCTAGGAGACAGGAGCAGACGCGCCACTGGTGTTGGTTGCGAGCCATGTCCTGTAATTCTCGCGACAAGCACAAGGCGGATCACCTGCAACACAGCCCAGAAAGCGACGCGAAACAACGGCACCCAGGTTGTTCGTCAGCGAATTCATTTCACGCTGCGATGTCAAATTCTGTCCCCCGCAAGCCTTATGCTACTCTACACCCAGCAGAATAAACATGGTCCTCCTAGGTAAGCGGTGAGCAGGCATATGTAGCAATTGCTCTAGCTAACGCAACTTATGTATTGCTATCTGTGCTGGTGCCATCCGACACCAGCATGGCTTCGCAGACAACGATGAGCAAAGACCTGTAGGCGCCTTAGATATTTGCAGAAGCGTCCGTCTCACTCATCTAGAGCAGGACGGCCCTTATTGTTGCCTTGTATACACGGTCATACAGACGAAAGATAACTCCCTTCTTTAGCCAACGATGTTACAAGTTATAGAAGATGGTGCTAGCTGTTACAACTTGTGAATTACTTAAGCTTCTAGGTGCCAATCCTTTCTCATGCAACTGCCATGTTAAAGAAATCAATCAAGCACTTCGTCTACCCCATTATTAATAGTCCACTGGTCATAAACTGCCTGGTGCTCCTGCAGCAACACGTGGATTTTAATAGTACGAAGCACGTGCCAAGTTTGAGACCACAATAGACAGCCTATTCAGGGTTGATTACACCATCGAAATATAGTCGGAAAGCAAAACGATATCCGAGGCATAATCAAGATAAACTAACCTTTTAAAAATAAAGCGCAGGTTTAGCTTTCGTAAGGCAACAGCCCATGATAGATTTCAAGAGGAAGTTGAACCGACATGAGCAATCGGGCAACCTTAACCAACACCATACGTAGTCGGAATGCTAAATGTGAGGTCACCGTAGATTATGACACGATCTGTAGTCTTCGAGTATACAGCACGTACGAAGTTCACGTATTTGGTGGCATCACATTTCACGCAAGTATTTCGAACAGAATGCATCTATTGACTGTTACACCTACTATTGTACTGTAATCTAAAAACTAGGGATTTCCATTGGTATTAGCTGAAAATTTCGTATTGATCAAGCAATTATTCAGGACGCGTTATTTCACTTAGTATAATAATTTAGATACCATTGTTGCCGCAGTAGCTTATGCTTGAAAGTATTGATTGACGGGCAAGTTAACAAGCTAACAGAGAACGCTGCTGCTATAATAAAAATTTGGTGCACGCTATAAACTCTCATTCCTTTTAACATGGCCGATTTTAATATTAATGAAAAACAATTGTGAGTTCGTTACATTTTCCATCTGTGTTTTAGAGTTTTGCTTAACGTTCACAGTGATTACATAATTTCAACTGCATTGAGGCAAATAAATGGTTGCCGGAATATAATTTCTCAACCTTGTGTAGACCATCTGGTTAATTGGAGAATACAGATGAGCTATCCCGGTTCACAGATCGCGATACTGCCGAGTGAATACTCAGCGTATATATGTATTCTAATGTAGTAGCTCAACCAGTATGGCTGACGGCAGACGTAAAGCCGAAGCTCCGACGCTTTGCTTGATTTCTAGGTGCAGTCAGAACGCATCGCAGACAAGTATATACTACTTAATCCCATGTTGCGTCCTTTATCCATGAGCGGTAAAAGTGCTGAAGGATATCCGACGTTTCTTGCAAAAGCTTTGCAAAACCTCCCAAATAATTTTGTGTTCTGCTCATTACTGGATTTTTCTTTACACACCTCAACGTACAACAACCAAATTACAATAATTCGGCTTGGAATTACGAGCTTTAACCAACAAACACGTGGCCAGCTCCATTCCATCCCAACCTACAACTCTTGGCTTTACTTTGAGCCATATTTCCTAATACGAACAGAATATCTGTTTTCCCAATTTTGGACCCTATCTCCATCGTGTAGACTACAACCCAGCGACAACGGAATATAAACGACATCGATTAATGAACGTAAGTTTTGTCTCAATCCAAAGCCAATCCAGCATGCGTGGGTGTTACGCTGTTGGAGCGAATCACCTATAGGTCAGATTGCCCTTTACCATCCGCCCGTGAGAGTATTTCACAGACCCGTACAAAATAGATGAACGTACTACACTAATTAACAAGCTGCGCAGGTAACAGAGAAACTAAAGCGCAAAAACAACCTGGAATTAGAACCAGCAGGTTTGCATTACCTAAAATTTGCGCACTACATTTTCCTCGTCACTTTGCGGTTGGATTCCTACTCAACCTTAACACTTATTTGGCCTACAATCAGTATATTGACCTTCTTCCGAATACCCACTAGAAATGTCTGTTAACAATGTGCCAACGAGAAGCTCTCTCCTTGGGCTGAATTTCAAAACAGATACTACCGTAAAAGGGTACGTCCATCATCAAAATTCCAAAACAATTAGGTGTGTTTGCGAACCACTCCAACGGTACCACTACAGTTCCGACTAAAAATCAAAGTGGATTATTTCCGTTGAGGAAGGAAAAGCCACGCTGAAATGCAAACTTCATGAATTCAGCACATAACGAGAACAATTCCCATCATTCTGTGGACGGATAAGAGATTCAGCTACCTTACTAGACCCAATTCCATCCAAAACGCAAGAACGCCACCTTAGATGGCTTAATATTTTCACTTTTAACTTGGCTGATAAACCGAACCCCGACAGTATAACAAATAATCTCTTAAAAGCAATCAAGGGCGATGGCGACTCCTGTCAATACCTCAGACTTAGTAAAAAGGAAAATATGACATCTCCGATATCTCTACAGTTATCAGACGACAGAACTGCATCCAAATCCGTAGGCACTGAAAGACTGGTTGTTGCGCAAACTAATTTAAGACATTAGGATCAGGAGCTTCATAAAAGGCGCGTAACCATGAAACTATACCCCTCCGCGCATCATGCACCACTTCTTCCTACTATTGAAGACAGTACTGACGCTGTCATCAACTATATCGACCTTCCTAACTGAATCGAGTCTCCTAAAATAAGCGAGGACGGGCAACAAAACCTTTATCGGCTATTTAGAAGTTTAGCAACACCAGTAGTGATGTGCCCATACCTAAACTATCCACCAAGCTGAAAGTATAAACTCGCTGGGGCACCTGCTGAACAGACAACCAATTCCTTGGTCACTATCGCGAACCGGGCGCCTATACAAAAGTTGACACTAACTGTAGCTGAGACACATCAAGAGCGAAACAAAAACACAGATCGTTACGTTGGTATCAAAAAAATTATATAAATCCGACCCGAACGAACTAATTTATGAATTATCTCCAACCAACCGAGGATTAGGCAAAAACAGAACAAAACACCCTGCCATAATTTCTTCCATAAACACGCTAAGCTAAGTAGCTCTGGAGCGACCACTACAAGAATGCAGAGATATGCAGCTAGGCCAACTGAAAAAGTGTACGTTCCCAAGCTTCCACATTCAAAACAGACATTGTTATTGGGATAATCCGCAGAGCCGCCAGATACTTACCCGCAATATCTCAAGTAACGGTACCAAATCCCGCAACGTCTAGCTGGTAAAATACCTATGTGTGTGACATGGAAATAGCAAACAAAATGGCGGTAGGCCAAACGGACTTACAATTGCGAATATACGACCTTACCTACTGCAAATTAAAATTCAACCATTATCCCCCTTGTATTACGACGCACCAAAAATTGGCAAAAACACAAACCAATGGAAAACGTTTTGTAGACTTCCTCATCCCACACCTCTGTATACTACGGATGTTAGTCATTTTTATACTAGCGAATACCACCCTATCCTCCCCACCAATCCAGCCCCTATCATGTACGGTTTTGAACCAGCCTATTTAAACTATGGAGTAGATACTTCATTCAATCCAGTACGATGTAGAGCTCAGTGTACCACACCTACCTCACAACACGTAGTTCATGCATACAATGAAAAATAAACAAAGCTTACCCACCACTTGTATCCCAATTGAGCAATGTTTGTCAAATCTGTCGTCATTGACATTCATTCTTTTTTACCTACATTAGAACTACTTTCAACGTTTAGGTCTCTGAGATCCCACGATATTGCTTTTATTACTGAAACTTGTTGAACTTTGGAACTTAGTAATTCACAGCTAAATGTCTTAGGCTATACGCTTTTCCCCAATGCTAGCTCACGCATATTTGTTGTAGGACTTGACATATATCTTCCAAATAACCCGACTTCAATTCCTGCAAATCGACGTGTGCTACATTACCTATATATACTATGCTATTGTTCCCACCTACTGAGTTTCTAGTGGGGTGTATCTATCGCTAGCCGCGCACCATTGATGGTAAAACCAAAAGCTAATCGTTATGATAAACGCTGCTTCAAGCACCACATGCAAGTCCCAAATTATATGTGAAGATTTCCACCTACCATAGTTTAACTGGATTCTGCCTGCAGCTAGAAGCGCTGCCGGGCTTGGGGAATTCATGTCATGTACTCACCTTAGTAGCTGCAACGAGCAGGCCAGAGAGCCAACCAGAAGTGGCGCTATCTTAAAACTTGTAATCATACAAAAAATCTCGTACGGTTATATTTTCCTTGAGAATCCCCTACCTGACTCTGCTCACAAACCGCTACTTTGTGATACAATTATTGACCCGCTTAAAAGACCAATTAAAAGGCTAAAACCCATTCGCAACCTCCATCGTGTGGACTGGAACACATTTAATATAGGTAGCCGTATCACGACTCGGAATACGTCATTTTTAACCCACAACTCAACTGTGGCTACTAAAAGGTTTTTTAACAATGTTGTTCTTGGCGTGGATCTACTGGCACCTACTTTAGTGTAAATACCCATAAACATTGTGGTGCACTGAAGCTTCTGTAAAAAGCCACAATCAAACAAAAGAAACTTAACTCGCTATATCACAGGAACATCAGCTTTGCAAACATTGCTACAAATACAAAAGAATCTGCTACATCAACAATACATAAGACAAACAGCCAAAATCAAAATACCGATATTCGAGTTGTTAAAATTGCTGAGAGAGTGGGTACATTGACACAAATATTCAAACGTAGGTACACTAAACCCTTTCAGAAAATTGTATATTTAGTTATAGAAGGTAGTTCAATATCGCGCTACATCTCCTGCATATACATAGCTATTAGCTCTAGCTTTGCCTCCTGGTTATTCTTTGACGCTCAGTCGTTACTTTCTCTTCTTCCTAAACGAACGACCAAGCTATACTGCAACAGCAGTGTGACCTTAAGAGGTGCAAAAGACCATCGCTTCCATAAAACTATTAACTCATCCAGGCCCAGATTGTATCTCCTCAACTATTATAAAACTGGGAAGAAAATTCTCGCTCTACTGTTATTTAACCAGTTCCCACTTACTCTCACTAGAGGCTGCTTTCTATCTCAATGAAAGCAGTACATTATAATGCCAAGCACAGGAGTGGCCCGAGAAATAAAGTGTTAAGTTACCGCCCAATATATCGCACCTATGCTGCTTCCAAAGCCCTAGTGAGAATAGTCAAGAAGAACACTGTACAATTTCTTAAAACACTGTAGCTGAGCAACCCCTCACAACTTCTAGTTAGTTCAAGACGCTTCAGCGTTACCTGCAAGCTGCAATTTCTGGATCACGTCACGACTATGCTTGACAGAAGAGTCGCAATTATTATATCTCCATTTGACTAACAATTGGCGTACCGCCGCGTGTCGCACAAGATAATGCAATATTGCTCTAGTCATATGGAAATGAAAATCCTCTGCCTAACTGGTTTGACTCATTGCTAAACGGTCACACGTAGCCACACATGCAGTCACATGTAGTTAGAAGCGGTCAAACATATTCTACAACGGAACAAATAACCAGCGACCTTTTCAAGGGAAGTGTGCTTAGATCAATAATTTTCCAAATCTGCGTAAACGACAAATGCGACCCGATCAAACATGGTCAGCCATTTCTGTTTGCAGGTGAAGTCAATCCTGTCTATTGATTTCATCCAGACAAATACAAATGTGCCTGGTAGATATCTATGAAGACTTAGTTCCACTAAATATAGCTTGCTGAAGTTTATTAATGGAGTTTACCGCAGTGCATTGGTATGTACTTGTGTACAGAAGTCGCATCCCAGAAAGCTCTTTCACACTTGTCGGAAACGCGATCAAAAGTGTGATACAGTTCAGTTATTAGGAATTAGGTACTCCAAAGCTTTCAATTTCACCGAACATGTGTATTTTAAGGTTGCGAAAGCAAGGCAGTTATGTGAGTATATCACCAGGACATTCTCTCTACCTGAAGCACGACTTCCGTCATTCAAGAAAAAAGCACGACCTCCTCTGGAATGCTCTTCTGTCGTTCACAGCCAATTGGGAAGGAAGGCAGAACGGCTCTGAATTGTCAAATTATAATTTACCAAGCTGGTCAGTGGGCGCTGTTCAAACCTGATTTATTGTGTCTGCTGTCAAAACTCCAACCGAATGTTCTTTGGCTGAGAAGCTTCAAAAACAACCAGGTCCTTTTCTAAAACATTCCAAACTAACATACGTACGCAAACAGCATGACGTTTAAAGTACGGATGACTAAATTCTACCCCACACGTACTGGCGGCTACTTGATACTCAAAATCATTCATTTCATAAACTCGAACGAATTTCTTCCTAGTGCGATACGCTGAAATGTGGTAAAACCTACTGCTGCCGTACCCATGATTGCAAGCTATGTCACATTCCGAAATTCCCTACAGGTGTTCCTCACTATGTCAATTGTGTTGAAGGCTTTGACTCACAGCCAACTCCAGAAACAAGGCCAGAAGTTGGCATAAAAAGCATATGCAAATATAAGCGTACAACTAGCTTACTTACTACGAGTCACTACCCATGATAACAAATCCTTCGTCTATGCAGCCTAGTTACTGCTCCCTGGTGTTATCCACTCCTAAGCCCCACAACCTTGAACATAATGACACAAATAGCGTTAAATTTTACAAATTAGGTGTTTAAGTCTACGACCCGAGAAATATGATCCGAAATTGTCTTATTTAACCTTCCTTTAATATTATCGTTTACGCCGCGAAACTCAGGAAAAGTTTCACTAAACAGATGATCGCTCCCGCAGATGAGACCGCTAAGCGTCTCTCGCAAATAAACACATTTCTTATTTCTTTGTTTGCATTGGCTTGTAACTAGTAACTTCAAACGAGTAATCTTAAACAATTTGGTAGTGTTCCTTCTCAAACGCGATGCGCATCTGAAAGCATAAAGCTGTTAGCACATTTTTCATTTTCACTTCTAAAAATAAAGCAATTACGTAGTGTGCGTTAAACAAAGTATCTCAGGAGTTCTTTATGAAAATAATGCTATGATTACAATTCAAAATAACATAACAGACCATAATGTTTTGCGGAAGAGCGATGTGCAACGACAATGAGTAACAACAAATGCTTTCGTGTTGGATTTATGGATTGATGCGTAAACCTACAGTGGTGGAATATGCGCTGATGATTATATGCATTAAAAATAAACATCACAGATTTGCGGAGGAAAAGTGGAGTTTGCTCAAGTCTAGATGCCTTGTTGGCATTGCTGCCTGGCACTGTTGGCAGCATTGTTGCGGTAAACTAACGTTTGCCATTGTTGACATCTGTTGGTGAAAGTACCGTTTCTTACGCATTTGCTCTGCACGTTGTCCACTGTCCTTCCCTAGGCGTCGACCTTATAAGTGCTTTGGGTGTCTTGGACAAATTTACAACACCGGAGTTGGTAGGAAACTTCGGGTTCCTATTTTGCAAATGTACAATGAAACCCCAGAGTACCTTTTGTATACCCCTGGCTAAAAATCAAAACAATATTTATTACAGTTATTACCTGTAAATATAACATCCGTACGGTTTGGGTTGTGTACGATAAATCTAATTTTTAATGCGCACCAATTGCTATCACGGGTTAGTTTCCCTTCGTCACGCATTATTTACAAAAACCCTGTGAGAAGCAGAAGTCAAGAAATTACGCTACTCGTCGACAAGGAGTAATTACCAAAAGGGACGGGTGAACATGTGTTTTACTGGCATGATCAAGCATGAGTTATACTGCGGTCTCATTAGTTTGGCTGCAGACGTTTCTGTTAAAATGCGTTCTAGCATTACTGCAAATAAAGGAAAGCAAATTTGAATTTAATGATAGCATATCATTATCCGCTAGCTCGTCGCAGCAGGTTCTCAGTCAGGAAGACATACCCGGATAAGCCCTAGACTGCCTTTTCAGCCTGTTGGTCATCATTACGTTTATGTAACTTGAATCCATAGGACCATGCATTTTCGATTATTGTCTTATAAAAGGAATAAAAGCAGTCAAGAGTATGCCGATTTCTGGTATTCAAGTAACAAATAAATAAAATTAGATGGGAATTCGAAACGGGCTTTACCCTACAACAACGACTAACTTTGCTATTCGCATCCGATCGTGTTGTCATGCAAACTGCCAAAGAGAATACTGCTTATTCGTGCGCTTCACGGTTAACTATTATTTTATGGTTAAGTTAAGTCGCAGCCCGATTAAGGCAGACAGCTAGTACACTGCCGGGGATGCGATTGGCTGCATTTACATCCTACTCGGCTAGGAGGTGCGAATCCGCCGAAAAATAACGGATTCGAACCTACGGCCAGGCTCTTAGGATCAGACGAGTAATGCTACTGCACAACGCGTGACGACGGCGACCCTCTGTTAGTAATGTCTAGCAGCGACCAAGCGCGGTCTATCCCCCAGTATCCTTCTTTGCATGTACTTGAAGATGACACGGCAGTACCCCACGAACGGCACCTTCTGCAAGCTGCCACCAATAGAAGTGGCATGAAAAATAATGCAACGCTAACCGTTTAGTAGTAAGTCGGTTAAGGACTTGTAAACATTCGGGGAAGTTTTGTCACCCCTATTCTCAGATAGACGGCCACGACATTTACAGGTAAATGCTAAACAGCCGTTTGGTCTAATTCTTACTCATGAGTACGCGAAAACGGAATGCTGCCGTGGATCTCACTATTGAGAACCAACTACTTAGGAACGTGAGCAATGGGTTACTGAAGCGGAAGTAAATAAATGGAAACATACTGTGATATAGCACATTTTCATGCTTTACTATCGTGCATGTTATATAGTTGCACATAAAAATGCTGACTTCCAGAGACAATAGTCGCGTTTAAGCGGCGGGAAATCCATATGACATGCTAACTGCTATGACGGTTAAAGTAATATTCATAATACATTTATTCTCGTATAGACGAGGCAAGACCTCCGAAGGGTTGGTTAAAGAGGACAAACTTGCCGACATTTTATGACCATTGCAACGGTAACCAGTGGAAGATTTTCAGGCGTTCAAGGTTGATGCCTTACAATTTTACAAATGTCGACAAGTTGAAGGATGATGGCTTTGAGATAGAGACACGTTTGTATAGACATAATTAGTTTGCACTACATTTCGGTAATACAGAAGTCTCGGTTAGATCAAATATTACGGTTGCTAGACTAGCGCAATGCGGTTGGATTACAAGATGAATAGCAATACACCAGCTTCATGTAAGTTTAACGTAACCATGAACGGCGAAATAGAAGAACGTGAGTTGGCGTTGAAATGTGCAAGTGCAGAATTGTCATTATAGTGTGCATATCGAAAATGGTAGAATGTAGCTCTTCTTGACTTGTCAGCATGAAATCATGGGTAGCGATTTTATGCGGTGGCGAGTATCATCCACAACTTCGCAGTGATGTTAAACGGACATCAGTGGCTATATATAAGGAGAACGCTTGCCAGGCGAAAACCCACCACATTCTGAAACACTACCATTTGAATAGTAAGCTGTAACTGGCAATGATCCTCCTTTAGAGCGCGTTAAAATTAACACTGGCATAGTACTTGCACTACTTATCTATTTAAATCCAAAATCTTTGCCGGGACTTGGTAACTTACATCTTGCTTACATAAGGGATGCGACAGAATTCCTTACTGACATAAGCTGTTAAATATTTCGGAGTTCACTTAAAGCAGGTGGTCTATCAAATACGTGGAAAATAATTACTGTGAAGCCAAATGTACATAGTTGGGTATCCTTAAGTTCGCGCGAACTAGTGTTCTTTTTATTTCATATCAAGCACCTTTTAACCATGAAACGTTAACTGTAACAGGCATTGCAACTTCAGATTGATAAATTAAACCACACCACGCCTGCTCAGCACAAACGTTTGAAGTGACGCTCCTGCAATATTAACTCGATTGTTTCCCTAGGAAAGTGAACGAAGTATTTGGAAAGCTGTTATTTTCGTTGTGTAGACTTGTGTAGACTTTGTTGCTTTTAGTCGTGATTGTTAGGGTTCCACACAAACAACTCCTTGGCAATCTCCAGTAGATTGCTATTGTTAGTAATTTGCTTACCAGGATAGCAGATTTCCTAGGAGACCCCATCAAGAAAGAGAACTTTATCAAGTTTGTCTCTGGCCCTGTTCGCATGACCAATAGTGTTCCACGGGGCTATGTTCTGGTTCAGGTATTCTTCGAAAGCTTCCCCAATCTCCCGGAGATGTTTCAATTTTTATTCTTTGGTCTTCGCATATGAGCCTAAACCCTGGTAGGAAGTATCAGGACTTGAAATTACTGACAATTTGCAAAAGACGCTGGATCTGCGGCATGATTTGTCACTCAAGTTGCAACTTCCTGTCAATTGTAATAATGGCTATGTTATTCCGATCGGTGATGAAAAACCTTTTGGTGCCTAACGCATTTATGCTTTTCTGCTAACTACTGCGGTACTGGAGTTGGATTTGAGGGTATCTTTTCTTCAGCATTAAAAACAACACATGGATTGTAAGCGGAAATAGCCAATGCCAAGAGGATGCTCGATGTCACACGTAGGTCATGAAACAAAATGACACCGAAGACCCTTGAGCATCTTTTTTCATCCCATGTTCTTTCAGTGCAGGATTACGGGCTACCTGCCATACATCCACTCAAAGTGGAAGTGAGTTGAGTTGAGTTAATTTGAGTGAGTGAAAATGAGTTGAGTAAGTAGGAGCAGAATGGCGGATCCATGTCTGTTTCGCTGCTACATGTTTTACTTTATCCTCGTCGTCCCCAGCGCATGGACCTATTTTCCATTGAGTACCGTCGTTGCCGTTGTGATCTGCTTTATACTTGAGGCTGCTTAAGGGGCACTCTGGTTAAGGATTTGCAGTAGTTCTACGCCAAAGGGCCGCAGTTAGAAACGATGTAAACATGGGAGACATTAGGCCCGGTCCGTGGTCGCATTATCCACGCGGGTTTTAAATAAGTGGAGAATATCCTGCATGCTTAGCAAGTGCCCAGACGGTGGACTGCATTAAAGAAGGGTTGAACGAACACATCACGCGCACGCTCGCATTTCACATTTGTTGTTGCAGAAACATAAATTTGCGATTAGTTGTCAGCTAGCCAGTGAACGGGAGGTAAAGGAGCTGACAAAATTTTACCGTTCTGCTCTCTACAACTGTAAGCTATAAACTCCATGACAATTTGCGTACTTATTTTCAGTCAAGTTTTGTCGACCATATCCGCTGGCGGACGCATGTTGTGCGAGGGTCCGGTTCATGCTGGATCGTGTCCTGTACTGACCACATGACTCGGATTTTTGTTTGGTAGGTCATGAAATAAAGAGTTTTAAAAAGTGAGGTACCGGTCGTCTGTAGGAGGGACGCGCAATATTTCCGGGGAATATATAATAAGATATAATGTTGGACCATTGTTAAAAAGTAGATAAAGTTCGAACACAGTTGTTCAATCAATGAACTCGAGCAAATTGTCAGGAATATGGAATCGGAGCTCCTTCTAATGGGTGAAAACATTTATTGCTAATCCTTGGATCCACGACCAAGTGAAGGGTCAAACATAGTAAAGAATATCATTGGAATTGTGGTAAGTAAACAGCATTTAGCCAGCGTGGATTATGACACAACACAATTGATCCAATCTTAGTAAAATTAGTAAGGAATCGGAATTAGTTCAATTCACAACGGCATATAATCAGCTGGAAAGTCTAGCTACTGAATCCACATAAAATATTCGTGTACACTCCGTTTACATTAAATATCAGCAAGGTGATCCCGGTTAAAAAACATATAAATGGTTATTGTTAGACATGCTTCACCCCATTGTTCAGCACTCCGTATATTAGTAGATTTTCAAGGTGACGATGGGTTTCCAGAACGTTATGGTTTTTGTGTGACAAGCGTTCTCCCTACAAAAAGTCAAAACTGTTGAAAAGCACTTCGACTTGGCGGCCTCGACTGGTCACTATGCAAACCTACTTGCCCCTACCACTCGTTGGCAAGTGGACGAGGACAAACGATTTTCTGTATATAGCTGCTCAAGTCAACCTACTTGTACCTGTCTAAAAGTGACACGCCAGTATTCTTAAAACCTACCAGTGCTTCCGTCACCAGAATAATCTTGTAACACAAGCATTACCGGCCCCGTTCCTCTCCAACTTTTATGCCACACCAAGGGACTCTTCGACTCATAGATTTATACATCCTTCTCTGCGAACATTTTCGCCTTTGCCACCCAGGTTAATCCCGTCGAGGCCTACCTCGATACCATGGAGGCACAACTTTTTTCATTCGTTCGGCCATATGAGGTTACATAACTGACTTTTTCTGTAATACTCCTGTTTTTGGAGCGGCCTCTTCATTATGCTGCTGGGTACACAAATGCATAATTCTTATCTTTATATAAAGCTTGCCTATGCTTGTCAAACTACAGAGTTTAAATGTTTGATAAATAATTTGTCCGGTTGTTAAATCGTAACCACCTCGGAATAATTATCTTCTATACCCAAGTAAATAAACTGTATTGCTTTTTGTGCAGTATAGAGGCGGCTTAAATGGACGGTTTCTCAAGGACTTGCGGTTTTAGCTGTGAAAAGCTCTGAGCACAAGGCAACGAACTAAGTCAGTTAAAACAAAAGACATCGAGGTGTCTTTAGAACACATTCAAGTGCAATGTCCGTCGCCACAAAGCTTGAAATAATTAACCCTATATAAGTTGTGACATTTTAAAATAAATATCTCATCAGTTTGTATGCCATAAAAGAGCTCGAATGCAAAGTGAAGCAAGCGGACCTTAGGTGGTGGAGAATGGAATTAATGTTCCAAATAAGGAATGAAAAGAGGAAGGGGCAAACCATGTTTAAGTTAACTACAGGAGGCCTTTGATTGCCCTACAGGTGACTCCCTTCATATGCCGAACACCAGAAAGTGGCGGACAAGGTATGCATAATGTGTTTATGGTTCCGAACTCTGGACGCAAGACATCGGGACGGAGAGGCATAAGTGTAGAAGCAATTTACGTACAACTGAGAGTATAATTGCCATGATAGGACCGACATAAGTTAGATGCGGATATAAAAATGCGGTTATGTTTAGAGGTTGCAAATAAAAGTGATTTCTTTGAAAGCAATCGCATATGCCGATGGAATCGGAGTTTGGCCAACATGCAACATGACCATCACGTTAGGGGTACCAATTGTGCGATGGTTTACGGATGAGCAGTACTAATTAGCTTGAAGTGAAGAAGACAGACACAGGCAGACAAAGGTAGTTTGTTGGCAACAAAGCCGTTGAGCAGTGCAGAGCAACGTGGAACAGGTAGGTTGGAAACAAGAGCGAACTGGTTGTGAACGTATCCTTTTTGTGATGATCAACGTTGCTTAGAAAATAGGTGCGTGGTGACACGGACGTTTGTCGGCTATTAGAAGATCGTCAGTCTGTTTTAAGTGGGAGCAGAATGGCCAGAGTTGGGCAATGGTAGAATGCATACTATAAACTTGCGATTTGCCTTTGGTTTATATGATGGAGATGGAGACCGGTAGAAAAAGTTTGTATGTCACGTGAAATAAATCTAAGTTGGCAAGCGGGACGAATATCACAGAGATGGCGAAAGCTTGCGTTGTTTGTAAACGAAATGGCCATCCGTATTCCGGGTTTGGTAGAAGTCAGAGGCAGGCAGACGCTAGCAATTTAACTTCCAAATTGCTCTGAGTTGCGATGAGTGTAAGATGAACAAGTATGCATAAAAACTAGTAAAGGAATTTTGGTGGAGTTCCATCTGGGGCAATCAAATCACCTTAGCATGAACACGGAGATTAGCTGAACTACAGACTTATGTATGTTAAGGTTGAAGAATCAGAATAGGGAAGACACAGGTTGCTTGGTTCTGGCCATTTCAGTTTGGAATATTTAACTTGTTGGAGAAGAAGATCGATTAGAAATATGAAGCCAAATGGCTGGAGTCAGATATATTCAGCCTGTGAGTCGACTATGTCAGGAGGGTGAAAACGGCGCCTTGCCTTCGAATACTAAGTATTAAATAGTTTAACTTTTAACAATTTAGGTAAACGCCAACCAAGTTAGGATGTGTGCGATTAGGCTGTTCATAAATGTGGGACTGAACCAGAGCAGATACACGAAAAGTGCGTCATGTACCAATAAGAAAATCGAGTCTACTTTAAGTAGGAATAAATAGGTCAAAGACAAGGGAGGCTCGATGTTTACAGATTTATAACGGCTGTTGTGATTAGAGCCTAGAATGAGCAAAGTAGATCGACTACGTTGAATAGAAAGTATCGCTGACGGTAAACCAGCTAGTCTTATAAGTCGTAACAAACGGAAGCGGAATGTTGCCTTCATGTTAGGTAGCCCTACATCGGTGTCGTTTTGAGACGACAGATAGAGGCGGACACAGTAGAGCAAATGTCAAAATTCTGAAGTGAGGAGTTGTCATTGGAAAGTGAATGGTTATAATTTACCGCAAACGAGCAATGGACAAGGCGCTGCAGGAGCGAGCAAAGCGTAGGAAGTCTAGACTCGGGCACGATGTTAGGATAAGTAGTGCTAGGTATTATATATGGCAAGATGTCAGGGGCAGCAGGCACAGTAACCTTAGGTTGAAATGACATTGAGCTAATAAGTGTGAGAGCCTAATAGGTCGTGGAAAATATAAGCAAAATATTGATGGACAAGGTGCCTCCTAGTCGATCAAAGCACAGCAATCGTGAAGCAAGGTAAATGCACGTATGATTAGCCTTAACCTGGTGGGATGGAGAAACGTCAGCGAAAGCAAGAATAACAGGTGTTGCAGTCACAATTGTCTACGAATTAGAGGGGTGCGGGCGTAGCAAGTAAGTGGAGATGTGAGCATGGACGTAATAGGCGAGCTGCTTTAAAGGGGATTATTTTCAGGCGGTGCATAAGCAGCAGGAAGTTACAGTGCTCATAGAGCCTTAAGCCTTTTGGCGATTTGTAAAGCAACAGTCTAGGAGCAGTATGAATTGAAGTATAGAAGATGGCAAACCCTGGTTGGTTAAGAAAGATAAAAGCGATTGTGGTTAAAGGGGACGGTGGAGACGAAGTTCGATTTGGGTAACGTTGCCCGCTTAATGTCAGTAGAAGTTAAGCACTCTATATATAGACGTCCGGGAAGAAGAAATGAAGGATTTGCCATCAAGATTAAGTAGCCCAATTGGGTGTGGTTAGGCGTCAGTGGGCAGAAATGCAGGTATGTAGGTCCGAGAGACAGTTAAGGTGGTTGGTTCGCAATCCGAGCTAGAATGCGGAGATAAATGCCAAATACTGTTTAAGGGCTGCTGCGATCCTGCACCAAACTCGGCAGTTAGATAGTACTTAAGTAGAAAGAGTAGATGGTATAAAGCTAGTAGGATCGAATGGAATCAGTGTCTTTGTTTTACTCGATCCAACCTATAAGTAAGCATCCAAAGAACAACGCAGTATTAAAGACAGTATTTAGTTTAGTTATGCGGATTATAACTGATTGGTGGTATCGAAGCAAATTTAATACTGTTGCCTCATTAACGTGGTTAAGTATTAGCGCATTGACGTGTTTGGTGGCAAATAAAACAAAAGGGAGCACAGGATGGCGTAATAAAGATTCATAAGAAATAACCTGGGGTCCGTTTTACAGACGGTAAACATGCAGATCAATTTAACTGCACGGCGAAAGCGCACCTGACCTGTTTTTGAGGATAACCTCAAAATATTTAATGTATCAGGTACTGTCGTTCTTTTTAGCTTGTCACTTGAGAAACCACTAACAGGTAAGTCAAGGGAATAGGATGTATATAAGTATATTTAATGGTAATTACAAAGTGGGAACATAACATTTGTAACGGAATCGGCTGTAGCTTTATTAAGGGATCGATTGCTATGTCCATCGACCTGTTTTCCAACAACCATTGTTGCTTACAGCGTTTAGTAATTAAAATGTATGCTACCACACCTCACTGTGTTACGCTCCGTTTTTAAATAAATGCATACGACGGAAACATTTTGTGAAGATTTGTCGTTACTACGCACAATCGGACGACCACTACACAACTAGGAAAGCTTTAGGCGTGTTTCGCCTCCTTGGAACTCATTAATGGTGTGCAAATGCCAACTCCTGCAGGATTGGTATCGACGACATTACTCTTAGGTGCCAACAAATTGTGCCACTGCCCTGAGGGCCAGTCGTGTTCTCTGCATGTTCAATACGTACCGGTGAGTGGAGAATGAGCTGCGCTAGCTAGCAGCCGTAAACCAGTAATGGTGGTCCACTGCCGTCAACAGTTGTGCAGTGGCATAATTCGTTGGCTCGTAAGATTAAGCTTTTCACTTTGAATCCGTTAGAATTCAGTGGGTGCACGCTAAACCTCTGTCCCGATATGCCAATACGTCTGTTTAGCATTTTCCTAATGTCATGTCTGCCTGCATTGTAATACTTTCGACAAACCTTTACAGGGATTTCATATTCCTCCTACCACGAACTAATGTCAGGGGTTCGGTCTTTATGGCCCTTTATGAAGTTTGAATTATGTGCGGATGGGCAGGGATAACAACAAAGAGTACTGTAGCGATTACAGCAAATTGCGTTTCATAAGACCTGCAGTACTCTAGTATTTTCTAGCTCTTCCTTGTTTATCGTGTCGGAAGCCTGACGTTCCAAATGTATTTGCCTAATATTAAACAATAATTGTCGTGTTCAGAACCATTGTTATGCTTTTGCAAGAGATCGAAATCGATGACCAAACCAAAATCATTTAGGCAGCGTCAAAATGGTGGTGCTGATAATTACTGAACTAATTCTTGTAGTTTGCAGCATCATGCCATTCAGTTGCACAAATCAACTACCAGTGTAGAACAGTGTCGGCAGGATTCACGTTTATTTGCAGCTAGTTGTTTTCGGATGTAGGTGCCCATCCGAATTCAAACGGAAAGCAAATTTTGGCACATTATTAGACCACTGCAAGATTTCCAGTAAAATATCCCGGATGGATTAATATTTGGGATCAGTTCCCAACAAATATAACATCATCCACATTTTCGAGACGTCGATAGCTCATTGGTTGTTAGGCACTAGCCTAAGTATATCGTGTCGGACTGATATAGAGCAAAATGAAATCGGTGGATTTTATTCTCTGTGGTAAAAATACATCGACATATAATTGCTTGTCGTTATCCATATAATTCTTTTAACTAATCGTGCGTCCGAAGTTGGTATTAGGGTTATGGATATAAGCGAGTGCAAATATTTCAAATATGAAAATTGAAACAATGAGCCCACTTCAACCACTATATTAAGGCAGTAAGAAGACAGATGTTGCGATATGTTAACATTTCGATTGCTCTCGTCAGTCGCTACGCAATACAGTCAAAGACAAAACACGCAATATATAGGGTCCACACTTAGTAACAAAGACGATAAGAAAGATAAGAATGATAAGACTGACGTAATCAGGTCCAAGGCAATCGAATTGATTGCCTCAATTGTTTCTGGGCACAGAGCACGGGACAATTCAACCTTATCAGTAGCGCCTCGCCAATTGCCAACAACCTCGGGTTCCTGTTGCGCAATAACACCTTGAATGAATCGATTGGGTTCACCTGGTGACCAGTGGTCATGAGGTGTTTAGTGATAGACGAGGCAGGGTTCCGGTTCATTCGTTAGTCCACTACCCCGTGGTTAAACAGCAACTGCCTTAGCCACATTGGGAAGTGTTCTGCCATCCTTTGAGCCAGCCGGCGACCAGTCTTGCCTATGTAAGTGTCACCGCAACTGCAAGTGAAATGATAGATGATGTTAGAGGCCGAACTGATTGGCGAGCTACTCGGACGGCTCTGGAGAGGAATCCTTCGTGTAGTGTGGATAAGTCACAGTTGTGCGGTAGAGTAGGTGCGCGTTAGAGCGGACCTGAGCTTGTGATCAACTTCATTTGCCACGAGATCCCCCTTGAACGGTAAGAATAAATAAATATCCTTCTTCTCCGCTGTTTGTACTAGCAGCTTTTCCTTCGGGAGTCTGCTATGAATCTGAATGAATTTTCTGGATACCCCATTGCTAGCAAAGTCCGGTATAAAAACTCCTCTTCAGCCTTAAGCCATTCCGGACTACAAATCCGCCTGGATCTGTAGAAGAGAGGTTTTTACGAGGCCGGGCTTGTATGCGACTAAAGCGAAGCTGGAAAAATGTAGGTATTGTCTCCTGCAGGTCGCTTTTCTGTACACAGAGCGCTGCCGTGTGCCATCGGTCCTTCTTTTAATGAGCGCGTCCAAAATCGGCAGTCTGTTCTCTTGTTCCATCTCCTTTGATACTAAAAGGTTAGGATGAATTGACTTCAGGAGGGCATAAAGACGGTCAAAATGTTCCCCATTGGTGAAGACGAGAATATCATTTACATAACGCTTGTAAAGCTTGGCTTCACCAATGCAGGCAGCAGCTTTCCTTTCAATCATACCTAAAAAGATATCTGCTAGAACTGGTCGCAAAGGACTACCCATAGCGACGCCGTCAATCAGTTTGTATGCCGTCCCTTCAAACTGGAATCGCACATTCTCCGTGCACAGCAATATCAAGTCTCGCAGGAACTCCAGTGGCGATCCCGCAGAGAGGTTCTGACTCAAAAGAAATTGGCATAGGTCGTCGATTGTTTCACGTAGGGGCACATTCGTGAAAAGTGATTCCACGTCTATGGAATACATGAGCTCCTCGTAGAGTGTAGTTTGTTTCAGTATACTGGCCAATTCAAAGGGGTCTTTCAAAAAATGCGTGCTAAGGAGCTTACGCATGGGTTCTAAGAGCTTCGCCAACCATCGACCTACTTTGTGGTAGGGTGAGTTGTTGATGCATATTATTGGCCCTAATGGAATTCCCGCCTTGTGCAACTTCGGCGCCCCCTCATCTTTGGTGTTTTCGTCCCTGTCGGTTTTAGCTGTCGATATTGTGCCTCGGAAATATAGCCGTGAAGCGAAAGAATTTGTAAATGCATCTACAAATTCTTTTGCTTTCATGGCTATATATCCGAGGCACAATATCGACAGCTAAAACCGACAGGGACGGAAACACCAAAAGATGAGGGGGGGCGCCGAAGTTGCACAAGGCGGGAATTCCATTAGGGCCAATAATATGCATCAACAACTCACCCTACCACAAGAGTAGGGTCGATGGTTGGCGAAGCTCTTAGAACCCATGCGTAAGCTCCTTAGCACGCATTTTTTGAAAGACCCCCTTTGAATTGGCCAGTATACTGAAACAAACTACACTCGACAAGGAGCTCATGTATTCCATAGACGTGGAATCACTTTTCACGAATGTGCCCCTACGTGAAACAATCGACGACCTATGCCAATTTCTTTTGAGTCAGAACCTCTCTTAGGGATCGCCACTGGAGTTCCTGCGAGACTTGATATTGCTGTGCACGGGAGAATGTGCGATTCCAGTTTTGAAGGGACCGGCATACAAACTGATTGACGGCGTCGCTATGGGTAGTCCTTTGCGACCAGTTCTAGCAGATATCTTTTTAGGTATGATTGAAAGGAAAGCTGCTGCCCTGCATTGGTGAAGCCAAGGCTTTACAAGCGTTATGTAAATGATATTCTCGTCTTCACCAATGGGGAACATTTTTGACCGTCTTTATGCCCTCCTGAAGTCAATTCATCCTAACCTTTTAGTATCAAAGGAGATGGAACAAGAGAACAGACTGCCGATTTTGGACGCGCTCATTAAAAGAAGGACCGATGGCACACGGCAGCGCTCTGTGTACAGAAAAGCGACCTGCAGGAGACAATACCTACATTTTTCCAGCTTCGCTCCAGTCGCATACAAGCGCGGCCTAGTAAAAACTCTCTTCTACAGATCCAGGCGGATTTGTAGTCCGGAATGGCTTAAGGCTGAAGAGGAGTTTTTATACCGGACTTTGCTAGCAATGGGTATCCAGAAAAATTCATTCAGATTCATAGCAGACTCCCGAAGGAAAAGCTGCTAGTACAAACTGCGGAGAAGAAGGATATTTATTTATTCTTACCGTTCAAGGGGGATCTCGTGGGCAAATGAAGTTGACCACAAGCTCAGGTCCGCTCTAACGCGCACCTACTCTACCGCACAACTGTGACTTATCCACACTACACGAAGGATTCCTCTCCAGAGCCGTCCGAGTAGCTCGCCAATCAGTTCGGCCTCTTACATCATCTATCATTTCACTTGCAGTTGCGGTGACACTTACATAGGCAAGACTGGTCGCCAGCTGGCTAAAAGGGATGGCAGAGCACTTCCCAATGTGGCTAAGGCAGGTTGCTGTTTAACCACGGGGGTAGTGGACCAAAGAATGAACGGGAACCGTGCCTCGTCTATCACCAAACAACTCATGACGAATCGTCACCGGGTGAACCCAATCGACTCATTCAAGGTGTTATTGTGCGAAGGAAACCGACATATTTGTCAATTGACGAGGCACTACTGATAAGTTTGAATTGTTCCGTGTTCTGTGCCCAGAATCAATTGTGGCAATCAATTCGATTGCCTTGGACCTGATTACGTCAGTCTTATCATTCTTATCTTTGTTATCATCTTTGTTACTAAGTGTGGGACCCTATTTATTGCGTGTTTTGTTCTGACTGTATTGCGTAGCGACTGACGAGAGCAATCGAAATGTTAACATAGCGCTACCTATGTCTTTTTACTTCCTTAATGAAACACGGAATTACCTTGCAACAGTTGGATAAGGGTTGGGCGAAGCAGATTAATGCCGAATGTGAACATGCCCCACTTAAGAGTACTCAGTTTGAAATGTCTAAGGAAATTTAGCTTTGCAGCGTTTTCTTTGCTTCAACAATTGTGCGCGGTAGCTTACGCAATTGTAGGTTTTCCTTAAACGTAGCCATATATATATCCGTAGATTAATCCATTCGTTGACAGTTTGTTCTAAAATGATTAAGGACGGCATCCGAAACTGCACATTATTAATTTAATGAAACATATCTACTTTTGGTTCAACGTGCATGTGGTCTTTCTATGTGTATGAAAGCATTGGACGATGGACGAGCTGCCTGGGTATTACAGAGCCAACTAATCTCACTAGTTGAATATACACCCTCTAGGGAGCGGTTTCTTGTTGCAGAATATTCGCCTATGGTAATCAAATGCAACCAGTCAGAAGACTCGGTATTTTTAAGTACGATTGTTTGTATGAATGCGTACGGGGAAAATTGAAATATTTCGTCCGATATATTATGCGTGGATGTAAACCTGAAGTAAGTAGTAAGTAATACGATGAAACTATTACAATGCTGCCCTAGAGATTTGTTCTAAATTCACCGGCAGGGTACTTCATACTTTTAATAGTTAAGAAGCACAACACTTTTCATTCCATATTTAACAATTAATATTTTCTTATTTCTTTTATTTATGGATGATGGATTACGCCGTTTCAACATTTTTTCGGTATTTATTCATAATGTGATTCTAATTTGATGAATTTACAATTAGTCCCATTCATCCGTTAAAACCGTGTGCATTAACAAACCAAACATATCAACCGGCACTAGTTGCACCGCAATAGGTACAGTCAAACAAAGTGACCGTTAGTATAGTGTATCCAGTCAGGTGACAGACCTCATGAGAGCACCGTAATCGGCATGCGCAGAGCACAGACATCCACATTTCGAGTCGATTATCAAAATGGGCAGTTTGGTAGCAGACTTTCCGCTGCCAATGCAACTGAGCTAAGTGGCACAGAAAGGTACCAGGTACTAGCATGATAGCGGAGACAATTATCCAGGTACGTCCTGATTTACTACCAATAACCCCATGCAGAATAAAACCGCAGTTGGATGAACAGTAAACTCTTTTCCGCTAATAAACAGGACATCAGCTGTTGAACCAAAAATGCAAGCTTTTAATAAATTTAACATTCGATTTGGGGGAATCCCGACCATAATTTGTAAAACTTATGTGGCTAATGACAGGTGCATAATTAATTATGCCTAAAACTGATTGGTCTATCTGAGCAAGCCTTGGAAAGACTTCGTAACCTTATACTATGGACGTGCCAGTATTTAGCAACGAACACATCTGAATTTAATTTCTTTTAACAATTGATAAAAGTAACTCCATCAGTACTGTACTGTATGGTACTTTTAAAAAAACGTCTTTATTTCTATCCCCACTGTGGCGAAAGTTTTAAAAATTGTAAAACCAAGCTGCTCTACTGCTTATTTTTAACCAAGCGTATGTAGGCAGCTAACTTAGAAGTGATACTATGGTCTTCCGCCTGACGTTTACTGTGGTTACCTAACACGACGGCCTGCGTTACTGATATGGCGAGTTGCGTCAAATGGTTGACATTATAATGGTAACAACGCTGCTGGCACTGATGAGTTACACACCCTGACCCACAAGCCTCTATCAATCTAAATTCACCTACTGTTACTGCATACTTCCGCATGCTAATCTCTAACGTTTAACCTCAGATCGAAAGGATACCCTTAATGATAAATTCAGTTACCACAAACGGCCCCTTAGCTAAGCGGACAAACACAGGCGGATTTGGCCACATTATCTATAAGATCCTGAAACAGCCTACTAAACCTTGTACCGCGACATAAATGTGCGGTTAGTACGCAATATGCAGCATGCTTTTAAACGCCCCGGCATTATACTTATAGGCTGTGGGGAATAAGCTGAACAAGTGCAGCAAATACGTAAACCCTAGAGACGAATTTTGACTGCATCGCTGCCCGTGATTTTCTCGTATTAATTATTTAGAAAGTATCATCTACTTGAACTAAATTAGAATTATATGCAGGCCGTCACTAATGCGTTAACGACGCATTGGTAGATAGCTAGACATCGAGTCGCTTAGTTTCATACTGAAAATAGACTGCGGTTTAGTAAACTGCAGTACGCAGAAAAGTTATATGTATACCATTGGTTACTTATCAACCCTAAGCAATACAGAAATATGATTAATGTATTGATGTCGTTCTCCCCAATACATCGCAATGGGGCGTAACGGTACTTATTACGGAAAACGCCAGGAAAAACGGGTTCCTTTTATCAAAACTGCCTAGATTATTGCATTCGTTTAATCATATTTTTTATTTAAGTCCCGCATAACCCACATAGAACGTAAGCTTATATTCATGAAAATGAAACGATCGTAAGATGACAACTAAAGTACAGCTAACCTTTGGTATTTGCAATTTGCATGATTTAGGAAAGCTAAATATGATAGCGTATGGAACCTCCATGTGCTGACAACAAGCGGATAACAAAGCATATTTGCTCCTTAACGTGCGACATACAGATTGCACCTGAATTGCAAAAGATAGGATTTTGTATTTGTCAGAAGGCAGCGCAATTTTCCACTACTGAATGCAGGATTTAAGGCGTGAATTTCTTACCTGCATACAAGTACTTCGGACTGATATGAAAAACTGTACGAAATAGTGCCCATATAATATATGGAATTATGTGACTTGTTTATATTATTACTGCTGCAGTCTCAGCATGTTGGATTCGCTGTACGCTGCTAGCATTTATATTGGTGCTGACAGCGGGATCGGTTTGGGCAAATATATATAACATTACAATGCAAGCAAGATTATTGAGCTCCCAGCAGCTCGGATTACGTTGTTAGTTAATATGCAGCAACGAGTTCACTAAAATCTGGGGAATATTAGACAATTGCATAAACATATTTAGTAACCGCACTTATATTTTAGCGAAAAGCGTTTCATGGAGTCACATATGATTGCAATTTATTAAACCTGTCCTAAAACGTACTAATAGCTTATTCAGATAAAATTTGCCTGACAATGCACTGTTAATCAGTACCCACATAATCCTTGGGACTTTCGGTTTCTTCAACACTTGTAAAGAAAAACTTTTTCTTTCGCGCCTTTGTTAGTACTGTCTCCCACCTTGCGAGTTGATGTTAGGCTTTGGTGACATGCTACGAATTCCCCTCAACTGACTCGCAGAAACGCAATGTTATTTCCTTTTTACTGAATTAGTCCAGAAAGTCCTCAATAACAAATAGAAATTTAAAAATGTAAAATGTATCTAAATATCCTTAACTACCAAAGAAGATTTGTGTATATTGGACCACTAGAAACTTCGATCGTCTTAAAAGATCTCAAGTAAAATACACTAAATTAAAAAATCATAGTCAACCCAACTAACTCAGGAAATTCGCCGATATAGAATTAAGAACACAGAACAGCAAAGAAAAATTATTTCCATATATCTTTTTAGGATAGTTCATGTTTACAGACAAATTTATAATTGCGACTGGCTGTGATAGCTAAGATAGAATACATTCAGTCTAAACTGGCTGCTTCGTCCTTTAATCCACCTTGCCAGTCAATGAATATACTTACAAATATGGGACCAAAGGAGCGCCGCCTTATTTCGAAGTTAGCGAAGCAAATGTTGAGTTCAGTGCGGAGATAAATGTAGCTTCTTTACTAGCGTCCTTTTTTGCATAGCTCAGGTTGCATTAGCCGGACAGCCATGAAAGCGGCAGTCACTATTAGGCCCCTTTTAGGCCTTTTATTTATCGTTTTAGCGCGGTATAGATAAACTGGAAGCATTCAGAGGCATTAACTGTTGCACTTTAGATTCAATGTGCAATGCAGAGCAGGTGATATTTTTAAGTGCGCACTTCCATAAACTGCGCGCCTTGGAATACCTCATTGCTAACACACAATGAGATTTGCCTTAAAATCCGACAATTGAAGTGATTCAAGTCTGTTGACTCCTTCGGACTTCCACCAGAGCCTTTCAATTTCACGGGAGAAGTACTTGTCAACCAGTCAACAGTTCTGTTCTCTAACCACTTGTGTAAAACACAATTCGATTCACTTGCGGCGAGTCAATTTTCGTCACGTCTTACAAGGAGGTTGCTCGTAACCAAGTACTAACCACAAAGGATTCAGTCTAATAATCGTTGCCTCCATGTTTCTAAAATCCATTCTACTCCACAGACTTAACCCGATTCAGACATCGCGCTCTTATGAATAACAGCCTAGTTTTCGCTTCGGTCGAGGTTGAATAGTCTGCTTGTTTACACTCCACTAACTCCGAGAAACACGGCAGCTTTACAGCCGGGCCGCCATCGCGGATTTTCAGTACACCTGAGCGTTTTCGGCTCGGTCGATCGGACAGCATAATGGTGTTGCTTGCACAGAAAGAAAGTACTTGAAAAATAGATCGCCATCCTGTGAGCAATTAAGTGAAATGTCTCAGATCAAGTGGTGGCTTATGGTATACTCGGGCCACCTCTTGCCAACACCAGCGGCCTACGACAGGGTATCCCCATGTCCCGGTTTCTCTTAAATGTGGCGATCGAAATGTCCTTTCAAAGGCTATCAAGGATTTTCAGGGTCTTTGTGTAGATCTACTGCTGGAATACCGCGTGATTGATTTATATTATGCTGACAGTATGACATTGCTAGGAACACAATTCGTCTTAAACGCTTGACGATTGAAGCGTCAAAAATAGAAGGACCTTAGCCACCAAGAAATGCAAATTCTTGGTCTTGGATTGGCATCCACCTCTACCAGTGCTCACTTTTTAAGGTTCATAGCTTGGATAAGTAAGCAATCATGTTTACCTGAGAAGCTGTGGTTCAGCTGATAGCATTGTTGAAACAGGGGATTCCCTACGCGTTGCTAATGCCCGTCCGCCGTTTGCTAATGTGAGGTATCTGTGGCGATGCCGTGACGTTTAACTATCGATAAAGAACGGGTCAACAATGCTTGTGTTTGCGGGTGCTGCCGTATGGAAGTGAATCTTTGCCGATTCGTTTGAATAGCTGGCGTAGGATTTCGACCTCTGACAATGGATGTCTGCGGAGAATAGCTCAGGTGTGTTGGATGAACCACGTCCGCAACAATGATGTTAGACTTCGATTCTTGGGTAACACGAGACTTCGACTTGATATACCATAACAGCTGCGCCAAATGTGCATTCTGGGCTACGTTTTACGCAAGTAAGCAGAAAGGTTGCCACGACGCGCTCTCTTCACTCGCACAGGACCTGGCTGGGACAAATCACTCATTGTTCAGTCTACCCCGTAGTGACAAATGAGTAAACACCGACTTCCCGTTTACCGGTAGTAGGTTGCATAGAACTTCCGGGAGAGTAAATCAAATACTAAGCTTATGGCTTGCCGGAAACCCTTTCAGAGATGGCGCAGAATTAAGCCAAATGAAATATATGTACAAACATATATACAGAAAAAGATAAATTAGCGTGTGAAAATAATACAAAAGAAAAGATTCAAGACAAAGCAAACTTTTAACGTTCACACGTTTATTTGTGGTCTCTATATTTGTAACTTCCGTTTTCGCGTTTCCGCTGACGCTGTGTCTGTATTATAGACTGATGATAATATTTATAATTATATATGTATCTAAATTTAAATAATCTTATATAATGCTTCTGTGCTATCATCAGCCATACGTTTTTCTTAACGAGTGGTTGTGTAAGTAAAGTAATATAGGATAAAAGATGCATCCAATACCGGAAGTCGAGCATAAGAACTTTGGGCAATAAACAAGACAGTTGATGCAACAACATGTAGTTAGCTAACAACCAACAGCTCAGCTGTTGCAGTTGGGAGTATCTTGGTCAAAATTTCATACGTGCGACTTTCGAAATGTGGGCAGAAAGCTAAACGTTCATTCTCGGCACAGCCGCAGTTGTTTGTCATGGGTCAATGATTACAGAACACCAAAATAATGAAGAGGGGTAACCTGTAACTTCCTATGGTCGTGATCCTTTTTGGTTTCCAGAGCTTAGCGTGGACAGATATTTTGGTGCGCTAATACAGGCAACAGATTAAGTTTCTTTTGTATTTCAACGTTAGGAAGCTGTGAACTTGGGTATAATGGCTAATGCAAGTAGAATTTTGATAGCCAATTCTCTGGAGGGTGCAATCATTACGTCTAGTATTCCGTATATCTAGAAGGGCTAATTATTCATTGCTTTTGATATAGCATGTAAAACTAAATGAAGGGTGCACGCTATTGAATTAAATAAGTTGATGGGACAAGTGTGTGCTTTAGTACAAAACAATAAAGGTAGCATCTTCTTTTCTCCAGTAGGAATCAAATAACTTGATTAGTATTTAGAGAGGTCAAATTTCAATTTTTGCGAAGAGAATAGCGACAATCAATAGACCTGGGGCGGCCTTATAGTCAGTTCATTTATCGGTCTATTACATCATCCATCAACCATGAATTGTCTATCAAAATTGCATTGTAAGAACAGTTTCTTTAATTTAAGTACTGTAATACCAATATCTATATGGCTTTCTGCAATGTATTTGCAGAGGATATTGAGGTTTTCTAACAACGGAATGTTTGTGAAGGGTGAACTACGTCAAATCATATCATTATTTCCCCATCTGCTCTCAAAAGTTCCAACGGTGTAACTAATACAAAGAAACATTTAAAGCAAGACCATACAGGGCTCTGCGTGCCGGTTCCCAAACTCCCACTGTTAATTTGGCAACCATGTGGAAGGCGGTGACAAACAGGTCAATAATCAAGTGTACGCGGTCCTGCAGTTTGTGCAATTTAGTTAATCCAAAGCGGCTGGAGGGATATGAATCGACTGGAGTTAGGTGCCCAAATAATGCGGCACTTATGATAACGCAATTAAGCAGCTCTTGCAACGAGCCTATCATGTGTGGTTTAAACTCTCAATGCTGTGTCACGCATAAACTTGCTTGCGTCTTGAAGTAGTACATGAATTTTTGGGATATATCTGAGTTGTTCATCAGAACCCATCGTGCAAAATTGTGTGGTCGGGAAACGATCCGTAATAGATTCCATCTCAGTTCCCTGATTGCAACGCGGTGCCCTGGAAAGGAAGCTGTAAGGTTTTGCTTCATAGGATATATACTGCTTTTGTAGGCATGACCACGTGGTTTTGAATGGGTAATTAAGAAGGGAAGAATGAGGTGTCAAACCCATAATTTGGTGCATTCGGTATTCTAGCTGTGTTGCTAAATAAAACAAACATGTGGTCAGGTAAATTAATCTAATAATTAGCCACTCGCTATTGACGAAACAGGATGTGTTACCTTTCAGAAATTTGCGCCGCCAGTTTACACTAATGTTGCTTAGCAGTAGTAAATTTGGCGGCGGTCTTAGCATAGCGAACGTAATCAAATGTCAAAAATACTGCCAAATCATGTAGTCGGCAACAACTTTTGTGGGCAGAGGTTGCACTATTCCAGCCTCTCCCACTTACCACCGCACCGTAAGGTAACCAAATAGGAATGTTCAGAGGTAGAACCCACATTCTTCGTAAGAACAATCAAGATGGTAATTGGTATATTTACCTAAATACAATTTTCGGTGCGCAAGTTTTGCTCAAAAGCATAGTTTACCTGAGAGGTACTTTTTATTGCAACTGCATTGATTCAATATTTGCCACTTTAGAGTGTAAATTAAACTGTAGCCATTTAACAATTCATCATGTTAAGTGAAACTTTTCCTGCAAACAGGAGAACAGAGATTTGCCGTCAAAGTTCAAATATACGGCTAGGATGTTTTGGGTACCCAGTGTATGTATCAGGATAGATCCGTTTATGTTGCTGACGAATAATAATATTTAGAAATACTTAATCCTTAACTACATATACGATGCCGCGCTAGACGGATTATGTCAAAAATTTAACTGCATCCGAATTGTACTAAATTGGTAAGACATTCTGTCTTATGTAACTTGCAGCAGCTGCTACGAAACTGATATTAGTAGTTAAAATTTGCTTTTCACAAATCGAACTGTCCACTAGTGCGTAATGCTGTAACATTAATGACTGTTTTAAAAATTATACCTAGTGTAAGTTAAAATAAATCAGATCATAACGTATGTTGGAAGAAAATGGCCATCATCAGCGAGATTAAGAACAAATGGTTTGTGTTGGATGTTCGTGTTAGTGCTTAAATTGACTTGGTTTGAATATGAGATGTTGGTAACCAATTAGAAGCAGTAGAATTCACAGATTTCCTGCTGAATAACCAGCCTGATTGTTACCAAGCTCAGGCGGTATATAATATTGCTTGTTTGTAGAACCGTTGGTGAATTAATTATTTCCTTGCTTTTAACTGATCATGCCTTGAAGGATACAGTTCTCGAGACGACGCCATTAAATTCAAAGTTGCAATTTACACCGCGCATAATTTAGCACAGGCTGTACCTTACATATAGCAGTTTTGTGATAATTAAACTGAAGATATTAACTAAATGTCCGACGTCAATATCACCATTCTACTCAATCCAAAATTTGAACAGAAAATTAAGACAATGCTCAGGATTTCCTATCAATTCTCAGTGAACAAAAAATTTTAATACAACCATAACAAATTATAAAGAAACCTTTTAATAGAAGTGTTTATTTTTATATGAGGATAAATATCGAATATATGGTGAAGCGTTAAGTATTCGTTTCTTGTTCGCTTTAGGACTGCACCCTAATCATTTTTATACCTATTTATAAACTTGAGCATTCTGATGGCAATTGTTACGCATATTTACAGTCGCTAGTGTAAATTGATGAAAATACCCATGTTTGGACAGCTAAAGCTTTTATTAAGTTGACTTTAATTTCCCATGCTGGCACACCAGCCGTGCATGTTGTCGCATAGAATTAGCATGATGTCTACCAGAACACATTTGTTAACATTCGGGTAAAACTGTTAACACCGACGTCGGTGGCAAAGTAGGGTTACTAGATACCAAAAGTACAATGAAACCACCGAGTACTAATTTGGTCATGGAATACCCGCTGTGTGGTTAGGTTGCGACAAGCGACTTCTATTTGGACATCGATTCACTTGCGTCCGACCTCGAGCATTCCAAACGCAAGGACCGTAACAGAAAAGTAAATATTACTTGGTTGCTCCTTCCAACACTGCCTTAACACGACCACGGTTTCACACTGGATAAAACGCATCAGGTGGAGACGTCCTAAGCTGGATTGGGACAGAGAACACAGTGATCATCATTAAGGCCATGTACACTATGCAACGAAGCAAAGCGAGCGACGATCGGTACAGATTTGGTATATCTGAGTTCTACCCTAGCTCAGGCTATATCTACATAAATGTGTTACCAGAGGAACGGCGATTTTATTCAGCATGAACATCAACAACAGCGCATACATATTTTATATTACTGATAGAATCCGAGTAGCTCGCAAACACTTCAGTGCCCCCCCCCGATGTGAGCATTCCGCTAAGACCTAATGGACGAGTCAATTAATGTCACATTGAACGCACGTGAGCTCATCAGTGTACGTTTTCGGCGGAGCAACCATGTAGCATACTTTAAAAATTCAACCTGGCGCAACAGAAATTACACGGCGCTGAGTTTTACAGTGCCATTTTGTTGTTGTTTAGTCGTGACTGTTGCACACGGGTTCTGCCTCCTCCACATTGTGACGCTGCTGGTGAAACACAAGGTGGGTCTGAAAAGTAACGAGACTGGTAATATGAAAATCCATTGCAAATTTTGATAACCAACCGTATAATTTCACCTTCAGCACAATCCCCTCGGGTCTAATGCGGGTTTCCGTCATTCTTTACCACGCTCCGACGCACTGCTAGAAGCATTCTTCCACGATGCTCCCTAATACCAGCGTCGCTTAGAGCAATAGCAATTGAGTACGAGGGCTGTTCTATTATAGTAATTTTTTCTCGGGCAGGAATCTCCGGGTGCCCGGAGCGTTATGAGCAGGAGTATAGTCATGAAGAAGCATCCACGATTTGCTGTCATAGTTATCGTCTGTTAAAGCGCACTCAGCGAAGCAAACGTTCCAATATTTAATGAAACAATAATTGGCATAATTGCGACATAGTCAATAGTCAGGTTTGAAGTACATGTGACCCAGGCGCAGTTAACGAAAGTTCAAAATCTAATACGAAAAAGGAACTAACGCAGTGCCAAACATATCTGGCGACAATTAACATGTGCCCAACGTTTACCGATCACACAGTGAGGCTAGGGAGGGAATATTAACAGTCACTTCACAGTGGGAAATGAAGGGCCAGGTATCAGGGGGAGAAGTCCGCTGCTACAAAATGAACAAATTGGTGGTTTAACCGAGCGATCCATCTGTGCCTTTCACGGATGGGCGACACACCGGTGTTATTTGCAATTTGGAAACAAACGATGTAATAGTTAGCCGCTTTTAATCAGTAATGGTTGCAGTCGAGCAAGGGGCTGGTTGAACACTTTGACGACATGACCTGTATGACATATAGAAGGCTTTTCCTGTTACTTTATTGGTACCGATGCGATAATCGGAATGCTAGCAGCTGCCAAGTTTCGTATCTTTCTTTCGGCGTTCATAATACTGAATGGAGCTAACCTTTTTTATTTCACAAAGAGCAAAATCTTCACAAATCGATGAGTTTGCTGCATCGCAATGTAAAGTTTACTTTATCATGCAAGCAGATTCTACTACATATTTCCTGAACATTTACAGGTTTTTCACTAGTACGTGTACCTTTGTGCTTGAAGAATGCCTTATTTCGTTTTAGTTTCGGCGGATAAGACAATATTATTGGTGTTGATTATTTAGCATCAATGATGTGCTTGCGGCTAGTTTATTAATATATTCATTCCGTTTTTTGCAAAATAAATTTTTCTCTGTGGTTGCTAATACACGGAGCAAATGACCTTGTCTCTAGTGCTGAAATTTCAATTTTGCCATTTAAGATTAAGTTTGGTTTTATCCGTAAATTTATATTATTATTCTTATTGCCGTACTTTGTTGAAATTAATTGGTATTAAACTACTTTTCATAATCTCAATTATCAATTAAGAACAGCGGTATAATACCATAAAACACACCAGGGTAATATATATAATTATTCATTCGCCACGTTGGTGAACAGTCTAAGCAGAGAATCACTGCTGCTGGTTTATTTATATATTTAATGTACCTGTGTAAAAAGTGCAAAATAAAAAAGTTCTTATTGAATTTGTAGGTTGACAAAAATAGAGGATGCTAATTTCATATTAAACCTGTGTTGTTTACAACAAGATTTCTCAAGAAAAATGCAGCTGTGCGCAGATCACGTGGTATTGAAACCCAAATAGAGCTAATCATATTAACTTTATTGATTTAAACCTGCTTATAGCTGTTTACTTTATGAGCCTATTTGATTTTGCTCTTATTTTTTGGGTCCTATGACGAGTTAAGAGGAATTATCATTCATGGCCATCCGAGGCCGTCGCCCATGGCTCGGTGTCAAAAGTCGCTTTATGGCGATAAGAAAGATATCCGTCTAGCGCTTTCCTGGATGTGTAGTGGTTGTATGCCTGTGTCTAACTGCGAAGAATCTATTCAAAACCTTATAAACCCTCGTAGTTGCCAAACTAGATAAAAACGCTGCAAATCTCAATGATGGGCAATAACAAATGGGTATTTAAATATATTGCATTTCCTTTCTAGATAGCAAAATCATTGATTTGCTGTAACAAAATTCCGAAATGTTTATTTCATGGGCCTTTGAAATAGTTTCACCATTATTAACTTGCCGCGTGTTCTGTTACTGCTAACAGCCTCACCACATTAGCGCACAGCAACTACGCCACGATCATTGCCGGAACTTCAGGTAATATAGGCTTGTAAACTAAATTACTATTTACTTACCTATAGTCATCCGATCTGTGAGTGTTGGAACAGTTGGGTTGTCAAGGATAACGAAACATCTGCTTAACATTTATGGATTCCCTGCCGGAAATGATAAGAGGAATGTAGAAAAATTAGGTTATGCATGTCCATGGATCCACGGAAAGTTTCATGCGCATACGTTTCTCCCTGTTTATTTGTAGTTGTACAATAAAGCAGTGCAGAATGTGCGATTAGATATTCAGAGAATGAGTAAGGGGATTTAAATGAAAAAATTATTGATATAGTCCCGCTACATCCAGATTCAGTCAGAAAGCCAGTACGCGCCCGAAAAAACATTATATGCTTGTTTTCTCATTTCTGCCATCATAAGCGCTGCGTATTCTATCGGCCTTTGTTTGGGCAAGAAAACATGATAGATACCGATGCACGATTGAGAAAACTGGGTTACCGGAACGGAAAAGACCATTCATGAAAATTTATTACTTCTTCTATAATGAGCTGCGCTATACCCCATGTAGTAACTTACTTACTATGGTGGATGCGGCCCATTAGCTCAGTTTTCACACACACTGACGGGCAACCTTCGAGTATCGCGTTTTAAACCTACAAGGGTTCGATCTAATACGCAATGCTGATAATTCTCGAAGGTCTGAAAATGCGTACAGTTCTTTTCCGGCCATCGGATAACTCCCAGAGTGGGTAAGTATGTGTCACATTTTTACCTATGTTATAGACTATTATTCAAAAGCTGTAAAGATTCTAGGAGTCTTACAACAGTTGATGTTATATCAGTAATATTAATAAAGTCTGCCCTTTTATTAATCCTAAGGAACGTTAACAGTGGCCAAGTTAAATGTATTGTTCTGTAAGATAAACATGTAGCAGCAGACTTAAATTGCTCGTGTAATATGACTAATTTTCTAACTTTATCTATTCCGCATATGCCGCTACTCACTGGATTGGCGTCATGCAACTTAGTCAACTACGCATATCAAAAGGAGCTGCCAATCAGACGCATACAGTCGTATGTATGGCGTGTATAGCAGTAGCAGTGGAACATATAATGTAGACACAATTCGTGCGCAAACTGATATCTTAAATAGTTCGTTTAATGCCCCGTCATTGTTCTTTATTTTGTGAGATATTTTGTGAACTATTACCTTAGAGGCATGCACAATTTTCCGGCGGCAGTGAAATGTTAGCACAGATAAACCAATAAAAGAAAACATATAAAACGCATATTATTAATCTCACACGACGAAAAACTATGGATGCGTGATCAGATTTGTACAAGCAGAAATAAAACAATTCCGGTTGAATGAAAGCTTAGTCGTAACAGTGATACTATGTGGATACATAATATACAAGAAATGGGTTGCGGTTAATTCAATTGATTCCAAATCGAAGTAGCAAGTTGTTTCCAAAGGGTCAATAGCCGTGACATATGATAAAGATATTTATCGCATGTGAATGTTGAATAATCAGCTTACATTTGCTTTCGTTAATTTGGAAATAATTGCCCTAGAACTACATGCCTGCATCGCTATCTGCAGTCAATTTTCTACCAAGTTTCTCCCGCATGTCGAAGTATATATCACCAGAGCTCGATTCATTGCTTTAAATTCATGTATATTTTCATTTATCGGCAACGCGAGCCCCATGGTGATGAATGATGGAATCGCTGAGTAAGTACCATCCACCGTGTTTACATGGATCTTCAGGTGACGGCCAACATTTTTTTAAAAACTCAGAATGGATGATAGAGCACACAGGCCGCAAACATTAAGGTAAAAGAAATTACACTGAAAGCGCAACAGAACAAACAAACAAAATGAATCCAAGAATTATTCATTGAAACCTTATGTTCTGTGTACATTGGTTGTCATAATTTATTAGGTGATATATATGAGTATTTAAAATAAGGCAAAAAGTAAATTCAATGAGCTGTAAGCCGTGGTTACAGAACAGCTATTAGCCGATAGCCTATGGCGTCGCGGCCTGTAAACCATAATTGCATGTCAGTATCCAGAAGGTTAAATTGCCGCAGGTTAATTAAAAGTTTTAGATATCTCGGAAGGGAAGGCTAACGCAGGCCAAGTATCGGCATGCATGTGCGGCTGGATGCTAGTTCGTAGACAACTGAATGGATAATTAATAATATAAAACCTCTGGGAAAACCCGTGGATACGGGAATAAGGCGCTGTGTTGCTCAGAGTAATATAGTCGACCTATCTTGTTACGACTTGGAAGCTACTGGAAGTAAATTGATATAAAACAGATGGTGACGGTGAACACCGGTTGACAGTAAAAAATCAAAAGATTTGAAGCAAGTAAACCTATACATAAGCAAGAATACGTAGGAAGTTAAGCGCCACATAGCGCAACTTAATTCACGCATCGTAGCTGCTTCTCTGAAGCAAGGGATTTGAGGCGGATTAATAATCAAAAGCGACGGTTTAGGTTGCCCGTCTAGATTGAAGAACCACAGCAGTTGTTGCCAGTAGGTTGTTGCGAGAATAATATTACAAAAATAGATAAGAAGCTGCTTTGTGCAAGTTAGTTAATTCGTGTTAGCTTGCTAAATGACTAATAGTTTTAGTAGAGTAGTTGCAGGTGTTGTGACAAGACGCCTATCTGCCGCGTAAATACAAAGTTACATAGTATGTAAATTGAACGAACTCATCGGTATATAAGACGTTAAGGCGTTGTGTCGCACATGAATAAAAGACACCCTAGTGATTTGAGATACTATCGCTAAACATTGCCGGGTTAGGGCACGCATAATTTAGGGCCGGAAATCCGAATTTGAGAAGCCTGATGATGACGACGGGTTTATCAGCTAACTACATTACAGGATATTCGTTTAGGATTAATCCGCACTCAGTTCCCACATCTCGCTTCAAACTGTGCATTGCTAAGAAATACTGTAGCGGGGCTTCAACCTATAATTCATCGTAAGTTTGTGCAGAATGCTGCAGCCGTTGCTATAACCTTATCCAAAACCTGATATTTATTGGCAGCCTATTTCAAACAAATGCATATTTATTGATTGGAAACTGGCGTGCATGCTCTGTATTGTAGTCGATTAGGATCTGATTATTACTGCTTAACAATGACCCGCATTCCGTTTAATAAACTAGCTGTCATGAGCGTTTGAAGTGTGCAATACAGAGGAGAGGAATACCAAGTATAGCTTTTGGCCACCAGGGCTAAAATGGGACTAGCTGGATCTGCTTGCATCTACCCGTTACTTCAATGTGTATGATTGCAATATTAATGGAATGTTGCACATTTTTAATTTCAATTCTCTCAGTTTTCCGCAAGCTAGCTAACACTAAGGTGTAGTATTTTTGGTTAAACCATATGCAGCACCTAAGCTGACCAAGGTTAGAATACCTAAGCAAACTCAAATGACAGATGCAGCTTGTGAACGATTTGGCATTAGCATTGCTAAACCTGCATGTTCAGTGAAGTTAGACGAACTGGGACAGTGTACTTTTATGTTGCTTACTAAAAGAAATTAGCAATCAGCTTTCTGTTTATTTTCAAGCAATTATTCGGAAGACTAAAACGACTGGAGATGGAGTTTAACTTAGCTGGAAAAATCCATTTTTTTGGTCGCACCATCAGAGAGATATATTAAGGAGGCACTTAACAAATAGACAGATCATTTCCTTTACTTTCGGCAGCTAGAGAGAGAACGAGTTTAATATTATCTTCAAGTAATGGATGGTTTCCGTATTTTAAGCACGGCATATGCTGACGCCTTGATAGCATAAGCCAATTAATGGATTGGGGCATCCAGTTCCGGTTTTGACTCTTACTGTGACTTCCACGAGGGCAGTCATTGTACTTCGGCACCTATATAGGGGTAATATTTGTCTTGCGCTGCCCCACCCATAACCCCAATCACAGTCACCATATCAAGTGTAAAACCGAAGAAATAAGTCCTGAATGCATGTGGATTGAGGCACAGATTAGAAACTGAACCAGTTTGCACGTCCGCAACATGCACCTAAACAGCGCCATATCTGTTTATCTGTGCAGGAACTCACGTGCGGCTGATGTACTCATGCTGCGGTTGGGATCTACTCCGCTTTATACTTGATTGAACCACGCTTCGCGCCTAGTGCGGCCAAGAGCACCGTTCAACGTGTAACGAATGCAATGGTACACTTACTCCCTGAGAGAGTAACCAAATTTATATAATGGGTGCTAATCTACTAAAACAACTGCAGTAACACCACGAATATAAAGCAACAGCCCAACACTTAATCTAACGATAAAAATGTAGAACAATCAACCACAACGAAGAGCTATACCAACAACATTTTTGGCTATATAAATAAAAGTGCTAACAGCAACTCCGCGATAATATCATGGTGACAGCAAATAGAGAAACATGCAAAATCGCAAAAATAAAGGCAAGCAGCAAAATAAATCTTACAACGTACAACAAATAAATCGCCTGTACTTAAGAAATTCGGCCCCAATGCACACCATTTTAATAAATCTATTGGCAGCGCTTAAGCTGAACTTAGAAAAGCGGCGTTGGCTCTGCTAACCTTATCGGCAGCCCTCATCGTTCACTCGGTGATGGTCCCGGGTGACCGCACTCTCGGATCAGTAGACCTACCTGGCTTAGAAACAGGTGACTGCACGTGCTATAGCACTGTGTAAGCCAGAGCACTAGCCATGGGCCGCAACTCATCCGCGCTGTGTGCAGACAAACAACAGTCGGCAGAGCATAAAAAATATGGATAGTTGTCTTAATGAATAGGGTTTTCGCTTCGGAAAGAAGAATATACGGCAACACGTCATCAATACGGTGTTCCAGGCGAACAAGGTAAGCACTAGCAACATCTACCGCAAAACCTTATAGCATAGAAACAAGCGTTAAACTGCAAAAGATAATTTATAGTATGGCTCGGCAAAAGATACAGAGGGGAACTAATCTAATATCGCCTCAAGCAACTACACCTTCTCCCGCATACCACGGTGCGGAACTTTACTTAAGCTGGCAAAGTTATTCGGACAGCCAAACTTAATTAATGACAGGCAAAACGGCTTGCGGTACATTGTATCAAATGCTATGGCGATATTAACAAACAGTCAGTACAACCGCTGTTGTTTCTCGCTAAACTTATTTTGCAACGGTCGGTACACAAACCCAATATCACTGGTGCTGTGATTCGAACGGTATATACCCTGCGATTTTATCGCCTTCATTTTCACTACCGGGCTGAAGAAGCTGTTGAACCAAATATTGCCTACTAATTCACCTACAAAATTTAGCAAGTAAATTTCTACGATAATTATTTGCTGCTTTTACACTTTCTCAGTAGAAGCACAGGCACAAACTTCAACGCAGTGCGCACGGACTGCTCGATCCACGCGCGTTTTACAATTTGGTGTAAGTTATTCACACAGTTTTGTTATTGAAAAGTATAAAATGTCACGTTTACTGGAATGTTTCAGGGAAAAATTGTAAAAGTTTAC
>OX104071.1:735381-861218 GCA_944474145.2 Dicrocoelium dendriticum
ACTTGGGTTGATGGATCACGGGACTCCCGTGCGTGGAAGCTCACAAGGTTACAACGCCACAGGTCGGACGAGGCTGACCTTGCGGGGTGAGGTATACTACCGGCCACACGTGGTTTTGCTAACTGTTGAGTTACAGAACGTAGACGCACAACGTCCCTTCGTAATTTCGTACTCTGTTCTTTCACCTAGTCTTCAGCTCTCAGACGTTCACTTGCTGGGACGACATTGTCCTTTGGACACAACAAAGGTAAACAATTTAGGCCAGGTGCAACTGAGCTTCTCACAACGGTTGGACTTTGCATCGGTGAGTTTGCACTGGTGGAGTAGGACGGCTGAGTCGAAACCTGTACGCACCTTGGGCTAGATGATTGGGTCAAACAAACAGAACTGTTCGCCATGAAACTCTGAGGTCTACGCGTCGGCTTTAATATTTATGGCTGTATCTTATTTCGGCATTGTGCACATCTAGGTTGGATTAACTCCTGTTGGATCTCGCGAAGACGATGAAACTGCTCAACTGAGAATCCAACACTTGAAATGTGGTTTTTAAATCGGCACAAAACACATGTGAGGGCATTTGCGCGGTATTCGACTAGTTTGGAGCAATTACCACAGGATGGCTGCTTCGGCATTGTGAATAATCCGAAAACAAGCTGGCGGACAATTGTCGGAAAAAGTGGCGATAGTAAGACCGCCGAAACCAAGTAAGGAAAACACGAGTATTTCTGGTCGGGATTTCCCGAATACTTCCAATGATCGCAGAAGGTCAACACGAATTGATCTAGCCAACGCAGCCAAAAATTACAGACCGAAGATCGCTATCCGCAGTTTCAGTTACGCTAGTGATCAAGTTACTTGCGGTGTCTTGGCGTTATGCTAGGTCCACCTAGCCAATGAAATATTACACCTGGTATCGGAATGCTACTCTACTTGGCAACGATACACATACATACTTAACCCACATAGCCAGTGTAATTTGCAGCTTTTATATCTTTCGAAATTATATTGTGTGTGGTCTATATTTCAGCTCTCGGCCATAGCAAATACCGAAGAGTACAGCCAGCTCCTCAGTCGTTCGAAACACCTTCTAAAAGGACGTCTTATCGCAATAGAATTTTCCCACTTACCTGCGATTGTTAGCTCTCCTGCACCTGCCAGTGACAGTCACCTGGCCTGGTGGGTTATTTTCTCGGAAAATAATACTGCTGGGATTTAATTTCTTTAATCGCCTGCGTAATGCAGTATTCCAATTTACAAAGCCCTTTCTCCGAAAAATGTTTCAGGCCCCAAACTTTACTGGTTGCTCCTGACTGAGCTTTCCACGGAGTCAAAGGAAAAGCAGGTACCAATGACTGCGATTAGCCTTTCCAAAAATCGGTCCTACAAAAGCGGTATAATTATCTCCACGCTATTTAAACTGTGGTCCATGGAAGTTTTCCAGGATGTGTGGGCTTTTGCTTGGCAAGCGACTTTCCCATAAAAAGACACAACTGTATACTTAACGACACTGTGAACTGGTGGAGCTGGTTCACTACCGAAATAAAGTCACTGCCTGCTGCTCCACAAGGAAACTGACCACAATATAAGATATTTGCCAGCACAAAGTGCTTATTAACCCCCTGTCGGACTAGTGTGCCTGCGGAAAAACCGAAAGGCATCACTGGAACCATGGGCATTCCTACTCAGCAGTCCTACAAAAGGAATACAGTGAAGTTATGGCGCTGCGGCAAAGCTATCTCTGACAACAAGGGTCTTGCTTTTCGTGCCAGCATCATTGTTATGCAAAAGTATGCACATTTTTGAGCCAAGTAACTTGCCAACACGTATAGGTGTCCTGTGATGTACACATGCTTTTAGTGTTTCGGTGGATCTGGCAAACATTTGAGTAGCCTGTACTGGCGTGTCTCACTTTGTCAAGAAGATATGTATATTTGCAAACTTGGTGCGTATGAAAGTCTCTAGCGTAAAGAAAGTGCGCGTAGGACATGTTCAAAACAACCTGAATGAGGTGCTTTGCTTTGGAGTCCATCTCCGACGTAGTTTAGCGAGCTGTAACTTACAGATGATAGTCATGCGTCCTGGTTCCACAAAGGTAGGCAGCTCAAGCTCAAATCAGGAGGGCGGATTATCGTGTGCCCAAAATCTTCACATTAAGTTTGGCAGTAAAACACAGCATCACACCGCCACCTCTTCAAGTTATATCGTTAGGATGCCGGATAAACCAGTATCAGTATCGGCTATCACAAGTTGGAACCACGTGTAAAGTCCTGACGAGATCTAGCGCTTGTGGGGTGGTGGGTGCTTTAAGTTCAAGCAACTTACTTTAAAGGCCTACGGATAAGGTTTCCGTGGTTAAGTGTGCCTTAAGAAATGTTAAATTTGCGTTTTGTTGTGGTATCCATCCTAGTACTACACAAGCTGCATAACACAGTGTAGTCCGGAAAACACCAGACGCGTTTCTCCTTATTGAAGCTCGTCAGTGGGGCGCATGTCCTCCGTCCTCTAAGGAGAATTAAACCCGTGACCGCTGGAGGCAGATGCCAACAAGCCTGGAGCTTAAGCCGCGAGGCCGTGGGGGCGTTAGCTGGCCTACCTAATTTGCAAATTGACTGGGATATAGCACCACCTTTCATCCACCGGCACTGACAGTGGAAGCCTGGGAGTAGACGTCCTCTCACTAGACGCTATATCTATAGCATTTTGAAACTATGAGTTGATGTTTATTCTATAAGACTCGTAAGTAGCAGGATTACAGTTATATTTTCTTTGAGCTTTTCATCCAAGTAGTTTGAGTTCCTTTTAAAACCGAACGTTAGTTGGTCGGCCATCCAGCGTTTTTTAATGTATGAAGTTCAGTCTAATCATGTCGCATCGCTGAGCGCCCCCGATCGAAAAGCTCGCAGATGCTGCGCTCTCTCCTGCGTGCCGTGGGTGCTGTAGCGTCAGCCTCTTTGCAGAGGACCGGGTAGACAAAAGGTTTACGGTGTTTGCATGTTCTTTTGGGTTGTTTACCCCCTAGCCGTGCGCCTGCTGCTTGTAGCCGTATGTTTGTTGGCAACCCGGCTAGACCTTTTATTGTTCGGCTAACAGAAATTGTAGCTTATGAGAAGTTGGGAGGAAAACAGTAAAATAATTATATGGTTTGCTTGCTGGCACATTTATGAATGCTACGTTAATCATCTGCTTCTTTTGGGCGAGAGGTCTAGAGGAGATAGGGTACTTTGTGCATTCCTTTTGGTGAGCTGCGAAGACAAGATGCCAAAATCAGGCGATCCCTTGTCTCATCCGTTGAGTTCAGCGCTTCTCGAAGCATCCGAGGTGCGCGAAAGTGCACGGCATTCGGGTGACACGCTACGCGTCTCAGCCTACTGAGGTTAACCTGAATACCAATGGCACCACAGAAAGAAGCCCACCGATTGCGATAGTCCGGCAACTTGCATTTTATTGTAGAAGCATTCGAGCCGATAACGTTTGTGCACACAACAGTTAACGCAGCGTGGATTCGTCTAGCGACTGTTTGCTTTAAAGTTGTTGCTGTTCATTTGGTCTGGTTATGTAGACGCACCACTAAATTTTACGGTGAACGCTGCATCCACCTATATGTGGATCAGTCTTTGTCGCTCCTAGGGCGTTTATCAAAATAAGCGCTGCGTACCTCAGCTGCACCTGATTGCGTCCGGCTGTGAGCTGCCGGCGTCATGGCTTAATCCCCAATTCCAGGAGTGGAATCAGCCATGTGTGAGGTTGTTTCGCCTATCGGTGTGAGGTTGCCCAGTGGATTTAAATACAACCGCTGCAGTGCGGTTGCAGCTTCTGGCTCTCTTCTTCTACTTAGGGTCAGTGTTTACATTTGCCGTTTAAGGTGTTAGCAGCCGCCACATAAGTGCACATTGATTGATGGTCGGTAACTCCTCCTCAGCTGATGTGCCAAAAGGCGACAAGATAAGCTACTAAAGATAACACCATAACCTACAAAATTTGCACACATAACTTTCGCTGTTAATAATTATTTCACGCCTTTTGCTTAAAAGCAAGATTGGAGTAAGTGTCTAGGGGTGCGAATGTGTAAAGTAACTTAAAACACAATCGCCATTTGGCCCGGCTCTTCGCCACATCACCAAGTGTGTCAAACGCAGCGTGTTTATCCTCTTTAGGGCGCCAGTCATGGATGCATCAACCGGATCCAGTTTCAAAGGGTTATACCTATTCTTCACCAGTTCGCTCCTTGGCCTCCGTTCCTACTTAGCTAACTGCACTCCTGGTACGGAAAATCCCACATCGCGTTCGTAGACGTGCTGGAGTGCATGAAACGTGGCTCAGTAATTGGAGCCAGTTGCGTTGTATAATGATGCTAAGCGGTTTACCCGCTCTTCCTGCACAAATTAGGCGAGGCCGTACGCGCTCGTTTCTCGAGCGGTGCTCCCACGGGACGTGAAATAAGCTGCGTAGGTAGCTATGGTCGAAGGTGACGAGCATCTTAATGTCTGTCCACCTGGACCCAAGCAACCAGACTGTAGCGCAACGGAGTGCGGTGGTCTGTGTGCCTCATGGATCAATTGAGCTATGCTGGATGGTGGTTTATCACCATCAGTGCCACTCATTCCAGCTTGAACAATAGGTAGAAGCCAAGTAAAATCAGTCTTCTGGCCATCCAATTTAGGGTTGTCGAAAGTATGGCTCCTTGATCTATAAGAAGAGCTGCCTGTAACCAGGCCAAAATCCCGCTAGCTTGCGATAAGGCTTTTAAAACAGTGCTTCTGGTTTAGAACCCTGGTGGTTCTCCTGACTAGGTCATGGCCGTTGGATAATATTCTACCCAATCAATACACTGAATATTTATTCTAACAATTTCTTGAGTTATTAGTGTGGCCCTAGTTGCCTTGGTATGTGCGACCGTAGAATTTGCCAAATACGCGATTATCTCTCTCATCCTATCGCACCTTTTCATGAACTAATATATAAGGTTGGGAACTCGAAGGACATGACACATTGGCAAAAAGCAAAATGTGCCACCATCATTGTTTGTCCATCTCACTTCATTGACGGATTATCATATAAACTACAAACAGTACGATCTAATTCAGCTTAACAGGGTACCATAAGCTTGTGGTATTTGGCGGAAGTCTCGAAGAACTCTAACGAAGTTGTGCCATCGGAACGCTTGGCGCCCTCTGGAGGCTCGAAACAAGGCCTGTCCGAGAGGTCTTGAAGGTAAGCACGCTCACGTTTGAAGCATGTGCTACGCACCAGCCGGAAAACATAAACACGTCGAAACGCGCTCACCAATTAGAGGTGGTTTAATCTGCACCAAGGTCACTCGTCGTAGACAGATAGCTGCCTGCCGGGTAAGGGGATAAAACGATTCGCGGAAGAACGCCCGCACGCATACAGGGCAGCAGTCTGTTTTTATAGCCTGCCTTGTGATGATAAAAAGGAGGGATAATGGACGTTTCTAAGTACCTAAGGCGCGCTGTTCTGTAGATAAGCAAAGCAAGGTGACTGTACCTATCTTCGGCTGCTTCCAGCAGAAATTATTGCCGCTTGTTTGGGAGTACTCAGCTTCTGTTGATTAAGAATAAGATGCTTTCCGTAAAGCTCCTGACTGATGTGGTATAACAAGTAGAAATTTACAAATAATTTGGTACAACTGAAATCTTGAGCACGTTAATTTCAGGTGGTGAGAAGCACTGAGTAGAGCTTGTCATACTTGTTCAAAAGAGCGGGGCCCAATATTGCGCGGGATTAAAATAGAGCAAGTATGTAGGATTTGTGATTTTTGGTCGTCTTTAAAATATAGTTTGTTGTACTTGTTAGAGTATACCGTAGTATCTCGCGCGATTTCAATTTGATTACTAGGACTTAACTTTGCGCTTGCTGCAATTTATACTGCAGTTTAAAACCATCTGACTTGGAGACACGATGCGGCAAAATGAGGTGCTTTGAACCAGTGAACAACTCCGCTAGTGGAATGCAGCCTGACATCTGAGGTTGCTGGTATCAGGAAAGTCTCACTGGTTTGAGTACAGATCAATATAGCGTGATGGGGACTAGTGCGAGGGTGCTTTAAAGTCGTCAAGCTTGTTGCATGCGCGTAACTCGATATGGTACGTTTTAAATGCAAACATTTTAAACCCTGTTCTCAGGGTAGAATGCGTGGAATATTAGCTTTTTCAGTGCCTGACCTAAAGCGGAAATTGACGGGAATTGTAGCTAGGTTTAAAATCTATCGGTGTCTGTCCTGCGGAATCTCGCTTGTTTGTGCAATTACTCGGAGTCGAGCAGCTGGACGACCTTACCAACTGTAGTGAGCGTCTTTGCTTATTGGTGACCCTTCGTGCTTTGTCGTCAACCTAGCAATTAAGGGGAATAATTGCAAGCTCATAACCTCTCAAAAGGAAGAGTAGGAAGCCCAGCAATGCAGTACGCTCATCTAAGGCAGAAGCTAGTGGAGCTGCAGCCAGTATAGCACGTCACCTGATTACAAGGCCGCCAGAATTGTGTCACAGCACCATTCCTGTATTTCCGCAAGCTCTATTTAATGCGACTAATGATTCCTAAGCGAGAGCAGATAAGATGCAAGCTTCCCCACCCAGTGTATCGTGGTGTAAACTCCATAATTTGGAAGACACGTAAAGCTATAGCAGCCTAAGATTTAGATAGGTCGCTGAGCCTTCTGCTGAGTTTACACAAATATTATATCACATAATCACGAAGTTTTAAACTTCTTAGTACCAAACTCCTACTTACTTGATTCCTTGGAGTGATTTTGCATCAGCCAAACAGACTTGGAGACGTACTACTCAGTTATCCCACCTAAAAGCGGCGAATACTGCGAGAAGTCCGTTCCACACCAGAGAAGCGAAAGGCACTAATGCTGTTTGAATTTAAACCAGAAGATCCAGGAATCAGCATACAACCGAACCATCCTTTAGTGGTCAATGTAAATTTTAAGGCAGCCAGTGAAAGCCTTAAAGCGTTCGCGCGGCGTAGGAAGCTGTCTAGAGTCGGCGGGAGTTTGGTAGTTGCACCGGCGGTCTACTCTTCTCATGCTTGCGCCCATTCTGCTGTCGTCAGATCCTGGACTTGCTTTACTAAAACAATTAATGTGAAAATTGCGTAGCCTGCGGAGTAAGTTGCGCAATGTTGGCGACCTTGTGGACCACAGTCAATGAAATGCTCTAGCTTGCACTGAACTGCGGCCGTTTGCAGAAATCGATACAGTGATATATTTCTACCTTGTAGCTCTTCGGTCCCAACCACGACATGGTAAGGTGCGAGTTTCTGGTTCGATCACTACAAGGGTCCGATATACCCACTGCTCACGATTCCCAAAAGGATGAAACTTGCGTACAGTGCGTTTAATGGGCTCGGCCATTTATATTACTAAAATACTTTTCACTTGCCACATCTGGAGCAGCCAACACTAACTTTTTCGTCCAGCTGGTCATGGATGCCAGCATCCTCACTCAACAGAACTTCCCCTAATAGGATTTCCGATTTGTTATGCTGGACAACATGCAAGTTTTGCAAACCTGAACAATTGCTTTTGGCCCTTCTCCTTTCTTTACTTGTTGGTTCAACATCATATTACTGGTCAACCCTCGGTGGCATTACGTGGATCAACAGACGTCAAAAATAAAGCATACAAACTATTCCATTTATAGTGTAGCTCCCATACGGGTTGTGCCATTCCGGCAGGAAGTGACCGAACCCATATATGAAATAGTCCCGCGCCCTGCATGCATCAGCCAGCTATTGTATGGAATTTTCCTGACTGCGACTAACAGAACCAGTAATCGGTCAACATGAATCGTCGCCAGTTGCAGCTTGTCGTTTGAGTGCATCGATGGTAGAGTTCCAGGATGTGGTGGGTTTTGCCTGGTAAGCCTTCTTCCTAAAAAGGCCGCTAATGTCCGGTTAACAACTCGGCGACGCGGCGTAGGTGACCAGTTACTGAATAAATTCACAGCCAATAAGTTCACACTAACAAGCTGACCAAGCCTACATGCTGCCATGCTTGACAGGACCCGACAATGGCTTACCTGCATAAACCATCGCTACTACGTTTATGCATATCCACCTTTGTTTATTACGCTACACTTACACGGACCCGTTTATCTTGTAAGCACGTTTGCGCGTACTTTTGGTAGCACATTCCCAACTGATCAAGTATAGTTAATGAATTTTTACTGCAAGTAATGTCAGACCGCCTGTGCCAATACGAACGTGCCGTATTCACGACAATGAGCTTTGTTCATTTTTACTTCTGCCCTATTTGTACAGTTTCACTACGAATGTCTAAAAGCCCCCGCTTGTCACTGTTGCAATCGCCCTGCTATCGGGATACTTGCACTTATTTTTAAATCCCACGCTGGCTTGCATCGCCTAGCCGAGAGTAAGAGGTTAATGATTTAGTAAAAACAACACACTGCTATAAAATGATCGCCAAGGGGCCGCGATGCAAGTGGATCTAAAATAACGAAAGATAGCCTGACAGAAAATGACCGATGAGCATGTTCATTTACCCACCTAGGCTCGCTCATGGTGTACGTCGGTCAATAATGGTTGTTGCCCGCAAATAACAATAACCATCTAATGTTTAGCGAACAGCCATTTGCAACCGCGCGTAAAGATACATGAATTTCCCTCTCGACTTAGTGGTGGTAACAAATAAAATTCCCGGCAGACGAGGATTTCAGTGCAGAAGCCAGATGAGCGCAAGCATAAACTCTAAAAAGACACAGAAGTGTGGCTGCTTTGACCATAAAGCGAGAGGAATACAGAGGGCAAAATGTGTTTACGGCGTCCGATAGCTGTATGCTAACTTGACGTTTGGTAAAAAAAGGGATGGGTAACATATGCATTTAAGTGATGTATTGTCAACAATGTGTCTCGCGGGATAAGCATCGAAGTTGGCGTAGCAATAGAAATGGCGGCGCACCACCGGGCAATTTAAGGCAGTTTATCTGTGGACGGGGGAAAGCAGAGTCACTCGGGTCAACGTATTTATGTCACAGATAATGGAAAACCAGCACGCAATGCAATCGGGATCACGTAACTTGCCGTTAATCTGTATGCGCTAATTATTCGGCTGTACGGTGAATGGGGCTTAAACGGCGCATCAGCTTCAAAAATACCACGCAAGCGACATGGTAATGCGACCCGTCACCGTCCGGTACGTGCGTAAATTTATGAAGCGGTTCGAGCAAACTAAGCGTGTGTGACGCGAAGAGAACCGGACGGCTTCACCTCATAATAGCGACTGTGCAGCTTACACTGTAGTCAGTGAAGTGTCGTAAAGTCCCGATCACAGCATTCGGCGGATCGTACAGCACTGTGACACGAAAAGATATGCGGTACACCGGATATTACTGAAAGAATAATGTCAGTGGTTCCCTGTGATTCAACTAGAGCTTTTGAAATCATGCGATCCGGGTACGCGGCATGCAATTTTTGCTGGTTTCTGGATCACGGTGATATTCCTTCTGTTATCTAACATATGAAGCATTGATTTATCTGCATGGAAATATAACCCTTACGCTATAAGAAACCCACGAAAGGTTGCCGTATCTCCTAGGCACCATCGTGCGAAACTGAGGGTATGGCCTGTATTAACAGGCAAGAAAATTCTGGGCCCAGATTCCTTTTTCAGGAATGTGACCAGTAGGTTGTTGTTTCGAAGTACTAAAGAGTTAACTCTTCATCGTGTCATCCTATTCAGACATGCTGCATACAGTTGTGCTTCCCAGGTTGGAGACCAAATGGGCATGCAGTAGCAATTGGTGACAGCAGGATAGTTCACATGCACATGCCGCTAAAATGTTGCTTGCTTACCTCGCCGACAAATTTGGCTATAATTGGATCGGACGCGGTAGACCGGTGAAGTGGTCTGTGCGCCAACCAGAGTTGAACGCTAGTGACTTCTTTCTATGGGACTATAGGAAGCGGCGAGTGTAATGAACACGGCCGCGTATATTACGCCAATTAAAAAATATTGTGTACGTACATCGCGCGAACAGGATGGATGCATTGAGCAGTCTGCACGCTAGATGCATCAAGCGCATTCTGCACCGCAAACAGAAGACCGGCGGACGTTTTAAACATCTCCATCACTAACATACTTGGCGCTCCAATACATTTCTATTAATATAATGCTTTGCTTTCTCAAAGATTTTATCGACTAAACTGGTACGCTGGCGAATAGCGCTAGTGATGCTTTCGGTCGAATAGAATTCATATCTTCCAGGCTGTCGTTGAACACTTAAAAGCATAGGCACCGAAAGGTTCGATGGCTGCTTTTGACAGAATCAATGAGTCGCTATGAGCAAAAGTTGGCCCAGTCTTAGTGAAAAGCTAACGGTGTTTTTGGCGTAATTTTAGGCTATTACCTGCGAAGTTGGCGTTTGTTATAAGTGGTCGTAGGTGGCTCTGTGTGTAAAAATTGGGGTCTTTCCCTATCTTCTAAAATTATGCGAGGGCTCCACGTAGCCACGTGTAAGTTTTACTAGACGCACCGACGGTTTTAGTCGCTTTGGTACGTAATTTGGCAAAATGTCTTGACACATTTTCTAGCTCGACCAAGTGAACTCAAACAGAAAGATTTATGCAATTGGGGGACGCAGGCACCTTCACGTAACCTATCCTGAGTCGGAGAATCAGAGAGCCTACGCATCTATAAGAAATTAATAAGTGCAGTTTGTTCGTAAAAGCAAGTTACTTAGCCGACGGGGGCTAGCGAAACTATTTCGTTCTAGTCACAGCCTTATTTACATCCAAGTGTATATACTTCGAACGTTTCAGCGTGGTATCGCACTACTTAGTCCGATTGGTGTGTATAAACACACAACAAATAAGTCGGCCAACTCTGCACTGCACGGTACTGGCCTTCTTACTGGGGGTTATTAGCCTCAAGCCGTACAATTGGTTCTGTCCCACCACCATCAGTGTTATCCAGCATCAGGATTAGAGCAAAAGTATTTCTGAGCATGCTACTCTCCTCGCATACTCACAGATTTCCTGGAGTTGATTACCTTTAACCCAAAGCATTGTAGGCAGCAGCCAATCACCTAGCCAAGCCACTTATCGGATTCTTTCAGCGAAGTCCGTCTGCTCCTACCAATCACCGTCAGATAACACCTCTCTGCCGTTTCCAACGTCATGGGAGCGATCATCGCCGACGTACGTATCGGTTGCTTGGAAAACGTAGGCGTTGCACCTTTAGTATGGTTAGGTAATTTACTCCTTGAACAGCAGCTTTAGGTTGTATGACGAACAGTTTTGCCCGACCCTAATCGGGTGGAGTGAGACGACCCTGCGAGAGCTAGCACGTCAGTAAGGTTACCATTTCCCGATGACATTAAATATTGGCCAGCGATAAAATACATGGATGAATGCAAGGTGCTCCAATTGCGACCTAAATGGAACCTGGCGTTAGCCGTAGGTATTTTTCAACTTGGTCAAGTGAAACATTTTCCACATCCGGCATATACACTTCTCTCTCAAGCAAAGGGTGGCATATTGCCTGCATAAATGCCCCCAGGAACTTATCTTCTGTGTGCCGGTGCAGAACGACCCCGGTTATTTCAGACAGTCGGCAGCCGTTTCAAAAGTGGTAACCGACAAGTTATCAGCTTGCGAATGGCATTCAAAAGTTTGGATCCAAGCAACTTCTTAATGATGCTCTATGCCTGCGTGCGTTAACACGTCGAATACGTAATCCATGCTAGTCTGGCTCGGCCAAACCGTGACTTCGTTGCGCTCTAAATTCATTATGATCGAACAAGTAAATGAGCCAAGACATTTTGCCACCTTACGTACCAAGGCGACTAAAACCGTCGGTGCGTCTAGTAAAACTTACACGTGGCTACGTGGAGCCCTCGTATAATTTTAGAAGATAGGGAAAGACCCCAATTTTTACACACGGAGCCACCTACGACCACTTATAACAAACGCCAACTTCGCAGGTAATAGCCTAAAATTACGCCAAAAACACCGTTAGCTTTTCACTAAGACTGGGCCAACTTTTGCTCATAGCGACTCATTGATTCTGTCAAAAGCAGCCATCGAACCTTTCGGTGCCTATGCTTTTAAGTGTTCAACGACAGCCTGGAAGATAAGAATTCTATTCGACCGAAAGCATCACTAGCGCTATTCGCCAGCGTACCAGTTTAGTCGATAAAACCTTTGAGAAAGCAAAGCATTATATTAATAGAAATGTATTGGAGCGCCAAGTATGTTAGTGATGGAGATGTTTAAAACGTCCGCCGGTCTTCTGTTTGCGGTGCAGAATGCGCTTGATGCATCTAGCGTGCAGACTGCTCAACGCATCCATCCTGTTCGCGCGATGTACGTACACAATATTTTTTAATTGGCGTAATATACGCGGCCGTGTTCATTACACTCGCCGCTTCCTATAGTCCCATAGAAAGAAGTCACTAGCGTTCAACTCTGGTTGGCGCACAGACCACTTCACCGGTCTACCGCGTCCGATCCAATTATAGCCAAATTTGTCGGCGAGGTAAGCAAGCAACATTTTAGCGGCATGTGCATGTGAACTATCCTGCTGTCACCAATTGCTACTGCATGCCCATTTGGTCTCCAACCTGGGAAGCACAACTGTATGCAGCATGTCTGAATAGGATGACACGATGAAAAGTTAAGTCTTTAGTACTTCGAAACAACAACCTACTGGTCACATTCCCAAAAAAAATCTGGGCCCAGAGTTTTATTGCCTGTTAATACAGGCCATACCCTCAGTTTCACACGGTGGTGCCTAGGAGATACGGTGACCTTTCGTGGGTTTCTTATAGCATAAGGGTTATATTTCCATGCATATAAATCAACGCTTCGTATGTTAGATAACAGAAGGAATATCGCCGTGATCCAGAAACCAGAAAAAATTGCATTCCGCCTATCCGGATCGCATGCTTTCGAAAGTTTTAGTTTTATCACAGGGAAACACTGACAATTTTGTTACAGTAATATCCGGTGTACCGCATATCCTTTCGTGTCGCAATGTTGTACGATCCACCGAATGCTGTGATCGGGACTTTACGACACTTCACTGACTACAGCGCAAGCTGCACAGTCGCTATTATGAGGTGAAGCGGTCCGGTTCTCTTCACGTCACACACGCTTAGTTTGCTCGAACTGCTTCATAAATTTACGCACGTACCGGACGGTGACGGGTCGCACTACCATGACGCTTGCGTGGTATTTTTGAAGCTGGTGCGCCGTTTAAGCCCCATTCACCGTACAGCCGATTAATTAGCGCATACAGGTTAACGGCAAGTTACGTGATCCCGATTGCATTGCGTGCTGGTGATCCATTATCTGTGACATTATTTCGTTGACCCGAGTGACAGTGCTTTCCTCCGTCCTCAGATAAGCTGCCCTTACGTGCACAGTGGTACGCCGCAATTTCTATTGCGTGCGCTAACTTCGATGCTTATCCCGCGAAACACATTTTTGACAATAAATCGCTTAAAGACATATGTTACCCATCCCCTGTTTTACCAAACGTCAAGTTATCTAACAGGTAACGGACGCCGTAAACACATTTTGCCCTCTGTATTCCTCTCGCTTTGTGGTCAAAGCATCCCCACTTCTGTGTCTTTTTAGAGTTTATTCTTGCGCTCATCTGGCTTCGGCACTGAAATCCTCGTCTGCCGGGAATTTTCTTCGTTACCACCACTAAGTCGAGCGGGAAATTCATGTATGCTTACGCGCGGTTGTATATGGCGGTTCGCTAAACATACGATGGTTATTGTTATTTGCGGGCAACAACCATTATTGACCGACGTACACCATGAGCGATCCTAGGTGGGTAAATGAACATGCTCGTCGGTCATTTTCTGTCAGGCTATCTTTCGTTATTTCAGATCCACTTCCATCGCGGCCCCTTGGCGATCATTTTATAGCAGTGTGTTATTTTAAATAAATCATTAACCTCTTACTCTCGGCTAGGCGATGCAAGCCAGCGTGGGATTTACAAATAAGTGCAAGTATACCGATAGCAGGGCGATTGCAACAGTGACAAGCGGGGGCTTTTAGACATTCGTAGTTGAAACTGTACAAATAGGGTAGAAGTAAAAATGAACAAAGCTCATTGTCGTGAATACGGCACGTTCGTATTGGCACAGGCGGTCTGACATTACTTGCAGTAAAAATTCATAAACGCTACTGGATCAGTTGGGAATGTGCTAGCAAAAGCACGCGCAAACGTGTTTACAAGATAAACGGGTCCGTGTAAGTGTAGCGTAATAAACAAAGGTGGATATGCATAAACATGGTAGCGATGGTTTATGCAGGTAAGCCATTGTCGGGTCTTGTCAAGCATGGTAGCATGTAGGTTTGGTCAGCTTGTTAGTGTGAACTTATTGGCTGTGAATTTATTCAGTAACGGGGCACCTACGCCGCGTCGCCCCGTTGTTAACCGGACATTAGCGGCCTTTTTAGGAAGAAGTCTTACCAGGCAAAACCCCACCACAACCTGGAACTCTACCGTCGATGCATTCGAACGGCAAGCTGCAACTGGCGACGATTCATGTTGACCGCTTACTGGTTCTGTTAGTCGCAATTAAGAAAAATCCATACATTAACTGGCCGATGCATGCAGGGCGCGGGACTATTTCATCCATGGGTTCGGTCACTTCCTGCCGGAATGGCACAACGCATATTGTAGCTACACTATAAATTGAATAGTTTTAATGCTTTATTTTTGACGTCTGTAGATCCACGTAATGCCTCCCAGGGTTGACCAGTAATATGATGTTGAACCAGCTATAAAAGAAAGGAGAAGGGCCAAAAGCAATTGTTCAGGTTTGAAAGACCTGCATGTTGTCCAGCATAAGCAATCGGAAATCCTACCAGGGGAAGTTCTGTTGAGTGAGGATGCTGGCAGCCATGACCGTCTGGACGAAATAGTTAGTGTAGGCTGCTCCAGATGTGGCAGGTAAAAAGTATTTTAGTAATGTAACTGGCCGAGCCCATCAAACGTACAGTACGCAAGTTTCATCCTTTCGGGAATCGTGAGTAGTGTGTATTCCGGACCCTTGTAGTGTTCCAACCAGCTACTCGCACTTTGCCATGTCGTGGTAGGGACCGATGAGCTACAAGGTAGCAATATATCACTGTATTGATTTCTGCAAACGGCCGCGGTTCAGTGCAAGCTAGAGTATTTCATTGACTGTGGTCTACAAGGTCGCCAACATTGCGCAACCTACTCGCAGGCTAAGCTCTTTTCACATTAATTGTTTTAGTAAAGCAAGTCCAGGATCTGACGACAGCAGAATGGGCGCAGGCATGAGAAGAGTAGACCGCCGGTGCAACTACCGAACTCCCGCCGACTCTAGACAGCTTCCTACGCCGCGCGAACGCTTTAAGGCTTTCACTGGCTGCCTTAAAATTTACATTGACCACTAAAGGATGGTTCGGTTGTATGCTGATTCCTGGATCTTCTGGTTTAAATTCAAACAGCATTAGTGCCTTTCGCTTCTCTGGTGTGGAATGGACTTCTCGCAGTGTTCGCCGCTTTAAGGTGGGATAACTGAGTAGTACGTGTCCAAGTCTCTTTGGCTGATGCAACAGCGCTCCAAGAAATCAAATAGGTATGATTTTGGTACTAATAAGTTTAAAACATTCATGGTTATGTGATATAATATTTATGTTAACGCCGCAGAAGTCTCAGCGACCTATCTAAATCTTAGGCTGCTATAGCTTTACGTGTCTTTCAAATTATGGAGTTTACACCACAATACACTGGGTGGGGAAGCTTACATCTTATCTGCTCTCGCTTAGGAATCATTAGTCGCATTAAGTAGAGCTTGCGGAAATACAGGAATGGTGCTGTGACACCATTCTGGCCGCTTTTTAATCAGGTGATGTGCTATACTGGCTGCCGCTCCACTTGCTTCTGCCTTAGATGAGCGTACTGCATTGCTGGGCTTCCTACTCTTCCTTTTGAGAGGTTATGAGCTTGCAATTATTCCCCTTAATTGCTGGGTTGACGACAAAACACGAAGGGTCACCAATAAGCAAAGACGCGCACCACAGTTGGTAAGATCGTCCAGCTGCTCGACTCCGAGTAATTGCACAAACAAGTGAGATTCCGCAGGACATCCACCGATAGGTTTTAAACCTAGCTATAATTCCTGTCAATTTTCGCTTTAGGTCAGGCACTGAAAAGGCTAATATTCCACGCATTCTACCCTGAGAACAGGGTTTAAAATGTTTGCATTTAAAACGTACCATATCGAGTTGCGCGCATGCAACAAGCTTGACGACTTTAAAGCACCCTCGCACTAGTCCCCATCACGCTATATTGATCTGTACTCAAACCAGTGAGACTTTCCTGATACCAGCAACCTTAGATGTCAGGCTGCATTCCACCAGCGGAGTTGTTCACTGGTTCAAAGCACTTCATGTTGCCGTATCGTGTCTCCAAGTCAGATGGTTTTAAACTGCAGTATAAATTGCAGCAAGCGCATAGTTAAGTCCTAGTAATCAAATTGAAATGGCGCGAGATACTACGGTATACTCTAACAAGTACAACAAACTATATTTTAAAGACGACCAAAAATCACAAATCCGACATACTTGATCTATTTTAATCCCGCGCAATATTGGGCCCCGCTCGTTTGAACAAGTATGACAAGCTCTACTCAGTGCTTCTCACCACCTGAAATTAACATGCTCAAGATTTCAGTTGTATCAAATTATTTGTAAATTTCTACGTGTTATACCACATCAGTCAGGAGCTTTACGGAAAGCATCTTATTCTTAATCAACAGAAGCTGAGTACTCCCAAACAAGCGGCAATAATTTCTGCTGGAAGCAGCCTAAGATAGGTACAGTCACCTTGCTTTGCTTATCTACAGAACAGCGCGCCTTAGGTACTTAGAAACGTCTATTATCCCTCCTTTTTATCATCACAAGGCAGGCTATAAAAACAGACTGCTGCCCTGTGTGCGTGTGGGAGTTATTCCGCGAGTCGTTTTATCTCCTTACCCGGCAGGCAGCTATCTGTCTAGGCCGAGTGACCTTGGTGCAGATTAAACCACCTCTAATTCGTGAGCGCGTTTCGACGTGTTTATGTTTCCCGGCTGGTGCGTAGCACATGCTTCAAATGTGAGCATGCTTACCTTCAAGACCTCTCGGACAGGCCTTGTTTCGAGCTTCCAGAGGGCGCCAAGCGTTCCGATGGTACAACTTACTTAGGTTTCTTCGAGACTTCCGCCAAATACCACAAGCTTATGGCAACCTGTTAAGCTGAATTAGATCGTACTGTTTGTAGTTTATATGATAATCCATCAATGAAGTGAGATGAACAAACAATGATGGTGGCACATTTTGCTTTTTGCCAATGTGTCATGTCATTCGAGTTCCCAACCTTATATATTAGTTTATGAAAAGGTGCGATAGGATGAGAGAGATAATCGCGTATTTGGCAAATTCTGCGGTCGCACATACCAAGGCAACTAGGGCCACACTAATAACTTAAGAAATTGTTAGAATAAATATTCGGTGTATTGATTGGGTAGAATATTATCCAACGGCCATGGCCTAGTCAGGTGAACCACCAGGGTTCTAAACCAGAAGACCTGTTTTAAAAGCCTTACCGCAAGCTAGCGGGGTTTTGGCGGGGTTACTGGCAGCTCTGCTTACAGACTAAGGAGCCAAACACTCGACAACCCTAAATTGGATGACAAGGAGACTAATTTTACTTGGCTCCTACATATTGTTCAAGCTGGTATGAGTGGCACTGATGGTGATAAACCACCATCCAGCATAGCTCAATGGATCCATGTGGCACACAGTCCACCGCACTCCGTTGTGCTCCAGTCTGATCGCTTTGGTCCAGGTGGACAGAGGTAAAGATGCTCGACACCTTCGACCATGGCTACTACGCAGGTTATTCCACGTCCTGTGGGAGCACCGCTCGAGAAATGAGCGCGTACGGCCTCGCCTAATTTGTGCAGGAAGAGCGGGTAAACCGCTCAGCACCATTACACAACGCAACTGGCTCCAATTACTGAGCCACGTCTCGTGCACTCCAGCACGCCTTCGAACGTGATGTGCAATTTTTCATACCAGGTGTGCGGTTAGATACGTAGGAAAGGAGGCCAAGGAGTGAACTGCTGAAGAATAGGTATAACCCCTTGAAACTGGATCCGGTTGATGCATCCATGACTGGCGCCCTAAGGAGGATAAACGCGCTGCGTTTGACGCACTTGGTGATGTGGCGAAGAGCCGGGCCAAATAGCGATTGTGTTTTAAGTTACTTTACCCATTCGCACCCCTAGACACTTACTCCAATCTTGCTTTTAAGCAAAAGGCATAAACTAATAGTTAACAGCGAAAGTTATGTGTGCAAATTTTGTAGGTTATGGTGTTATCTTTAGTAGCTTATCTTGTCGCCTTTTGGCACATCAGCTGAGGAGGAGTTACCGACCATCAATCAATGTGCACTTATGTGGCGGCTGCTAACACCTTAAACGGCAAATGTAAACACTGACCCTAAGTAGAAGAAGAGAGCCAGAAGCTGCAACCGCACTGCAGCGGTTGTATTTAAATCCACTGGGCAACCTCACACCCATAGACAAATAACCTCACACATGGCTGCTTACACTCCTCGAATTGGAGATTAATCCATGACCCCGGCAGCTAGCAGTCGGACGCAATCAGGTGCAGCTGAGGTACGCAGCGTTTATTTTGATAAAAGCCCTAGGAGCGACAAAGACTGATCCACATATAGGTGGATGCAGCGTTCACCGTAAAATTTAGTGGTGCGTCTACATAACCAGACCAAATGAACAGCAACAACTTTAAAGCAAACAGTCGCTAGACGAATCCACGCTGCGTTAACTGTTGTGTGCACAAACGTTATCGGCTCGAACGCTTCTACAATAAAATGCAAGTTGCCGGACTATCGCAATCGGTGGGCTTCTTTCTGTGGTGCCATTGGTATTCAGGTTAACCTCAGTAGGCTGAGACGCGTAGCGAGTCACCCGAATGCAGTGCACTTTGGTGCACCTCGGATGCTTCGAAGAGCGCTGAACTCAACGGATGAGACAAGGGCTCGCCTGATTTTGGCACCTTGTCTTCACAGCTTACCAAAAGGAATGCACGAAACGCCCTATCTCCATTAGACCTGTCGCCCAAAAGAAGCAGATGATTAACGTAGCATTCATAAATGTGCCAGCAAGCAAACCATATAATTATTTTACTGTTTTCCTCCCAACTTCTCATAAGCTACAATTTCTGTTAGCCGAACAATAAAAGGTCTAGCCGGGTTGCCAACAAACATACGGCTACAAGCAGCAGGCGCACGGCTAGGGGGTAAACAACCCAAAAGAACATGCAAACACCGTAAACCTTTTGTCTACCCGGTCCTCTGCAAAGAGGCTGACGCTACAGCACCCACGGCACGCAGGAGAGAGCGCAGCATCTGCGAGCTTTTCGATCGGGGGCGCTCAGCGATGCGACATGATTAGACTGAACTTCATACATTAAAAAACGCTGGATGGCCGACCAACTAACGTTCGGTTTTAAAAGGAACTCAAACTACTTGGATGAAAAGCTCAAAGAAAATATAACTGTAATCCTGCTACTTACGAGTCTTATAGAATAAACATCAACTCATAGTTTCAAAATGCTATAGATATAGCGTCTAGTGAGAGGACGTCTACTCCCAGGCTTCCACTGTCAGTGCCGGTGGATGAAAGGTGGTGCTATATCCCAGTCAATTTGCAAATTAGGTAGGCCAGCTAACGCCCCCACGGCCTCGCGGCTTAAGCTCCAGGCTTGTTGGCATCTGCCTCCAGCGGTCACGGGTTTAATTCTCCTTAGAGGACGGAGGACATGCGCCCCACTGACGAGCTTCAATAAGGAGAAACGCGTCTGGTGTTTTCCGGACTACACTGTGTTATGCAGCTTGTGTAGTACTAGGATGGATACCACAACAAAACGCAAATTTAACATTTCTTAAGGCACACTTAACCACGAAAACCTTATCCGTAGGCCTTTAACGTAAGTTGCTTGAATTAAGAGCACCCCACCACCCCACAAGCGCTAGACCTCGTCAGGACTTTACACCTGGTTCCAACTTGTGATGACCGATACGGATATTTGTTTATCCGGCATCCTAACGATATAACTTGAAGAGGTGGCGGTGTGATGCTGTGTTTTACTGCCAAACTTAATGTGAAGATTTTGGGCACACGGTAATCCGCCCTCCTGATTCGAGCTTGAGCTGCCTACCTTTGTAGAACCAGGACGCATGACTACCATCTGTAAGTTACAGCCCGCTAAACTACGTCGGAAATGGACTCCAAAGCAAAGCGCCCCATTCAGGTTGCTTTGAACATGTCCTACGCGCACTTTCTTTACGCTAGAGACTTTCATACGCACCAAGTTTGCAAATATACATATCTTCTTGACAAAGTGAGACACGCCAGTACAGGCTACTCAAATGTTTGCCAGATCCACCGAAACACTAAAAGCATGTGTACCTCATACGACATATATACGTGTTGGCAAGTTACTTGGCTCAAAAATGTGCATACGTTTGCATAACAATGGTGCCGGGACAAATAGCAAGACCCTTGGTGTCAGAGATAGTTTGGCCGCAGCGCCATAACTTCACTGTATTCCTTTTGCAGAACTGCTGAGTAGGAATGCCCATGGTTCCAGAGATGCCTTTCGGTTTTCCTGCAGACATACTAGTCCGACAGGGAGTTAATAAGCACTTTGTGCTGGCAAATATCGTATATTGTGGTCAGTTTCCTTGTGAAGCAGCAGGCAGTGACTTTATTTCGGTGGTGAACAAGCTCCACTAGTTCCCAGTGTCGTTAAGTATACATTTGTGTCTTTTTATAGGGAAGTCGCTTGCCAAGAAAAAACCACCACGTCCTGGAAAACTGCCATGGACAACAGTTTAAGTAGCGTGCAGATAATTATACCGCTTTTGTAGGACCGGTTTTTGGAAAGGCTAATCGCAGTCAGGAGTACCCGCTTTTCCTTTGACTCCGTAGAAAGCTCAGTCAGGAGCAACCAGTAAAGTTTGGGGCCTGAAACATTTTTCGGATAAAGGGCTTTGTAAATTGGAATGCTGCATTACGCAGGCGATTAAAGAAATTAAAGCACAGCAGTATTATTTTCCGAGAAAATAACCCACGAGGCCAGGTGGCTGTCACTGGCAGGTGCAGGAGAGCTAACAATCGCAGGTAAGTGGGACAATTCTATTGCGATAAGACGTCCTTTTAGAAGGTGTTTCGGACGATTGAGGAGCTGGCTTCCGTCTTCGGAATTTGCTATTTCCGAGCGCTGAAATATAGACCACACACAATATAATTTTGGAAGATATAAAAGCTGCATTTTACACTAGCTATGTGGGTTAAATATCTTTGTGTATCGTTGCCAAGTAGATTAGCATTCTGATACCAGGTGTACTATTTCATTGGCTAAGAGACGCAGCCTAACGCCAAGACACCGCAAGTAACTTGATCACTAGCGTAACTGAAACTGCGGATAGCGATCTTCGGTCTGTAATTTTTGGCTGCGTTGGCTAGATCAATTCGTGTTGACCTTCTGCGATCATTGGAAGTATTCGGGAAATCCCGACCAGAAATACTCGTGTTTTCCTTACTTGGTTTCGGCGGTCTTACTATCGCCACTTTTTCCGACAATTGTCCGCCAGCTTGTTTTCGGATTATTCACAATGCCGAAGCAGCCATCCTGTGGTAATTGCTCCAAACTAGTCGAATACCGCGCAAATGCCCTCACATGTGTTTTGTGCCAATTTAAATACCACATTTCATGTGTTGGATTCTCAGTTGAGCAGTTTCATCGTCTTCGCGAGATCCAACAAGATTTAATCCAAACTATTTGTGAAAAATGCCGAAATAAGATACAGCCATAAATACTTAAGCCGACGCGTAGACCTCAGAGTTTTGTGGCGAACATTTCTGTGTGTTTGGCACAACTATCTAGCCCAACGTGCGTTCAGTTTTCGACTCAGCCGTCCTAATCGACCCGTGCAAACGCACCGATGCAAAGTCCAACCGTTGTGAGAAGCCCAGTTGCACCTGACTTAAATTGTTACCTTTGTTGTGTCCAACGGACAATGTCGTCCCAGCAGGTGAACGTCTGAGTGCTGAAGACCAGGGAAAAGAACAGAGTACGAAATTACGAAGGGACGTTGGGCGTTTACGTTCAGTAACTCAACAGTAAGCCAAACCACTTGTGGCTGGTAGTATACCTTACCCTGCAAGGTCAAGCTCGTCTGACCTGTGGCGTTTTAACTGTTGTATCAAGAAAGCCGTAGGAAAGGTAAAATGTATCTCGCAAAATTAACCAAGTACAACTGAGTCAATCCCTTGTTAAACGAAGAGGCAAGCGACAGGCACACACAACCAATAGGAAGATGGGCATGAATCAGCAAGCCACCCAATGAGATGGAGCCAATTGATGTTGCTGACATGGTTACGACATTATCGTTCCCCCTCCGAAAAGCTGCCTCAACCTGGTTTGTAGCGATCAATAGGTTTTACCGCTCTCTCGAACCGACGCAGCTGACTTCGTGGTAATGATAACTCAGCCGGGTCTTCGCGCGCGGATCGTTCGGGCTGATTAGGTGGTCCGTGAGCTCTGTGGAATCAAAGCGCCTTGACAATTAGGCCGTTCCCAATCGATAATTGTCGGGGCCAAGCGTACGGTCGATGCGCAGTGGAGCGGAAAGCGAAGGTGTGCCTTTCTTCGTTGCTCTGCTTTCGACGCGAACGTATGTCCCGGGCTGCATTGGTGTTGATAATTTAGCGTTGGAATTTTGGTGAGATGCTATGCGATTTGAAACTTCGACATCTCACGCTGATAGAACGTTATGTGCAGCATTTAACTTTGTGCGTATTGGCTGGCGTTCTTCCGGTGGCTCTGTGGTCACATGTTCTGTAGGAAAAAACCGCAGGTAAAACTGCATCCTCCCAGTCCGAACCTCCTATGGCTTGTATAGCTTCTTTTAGAGACCGGTTTAAACGTTCGACGATGCCGTTGGCTGCAGGATTGTAGGGCGCAGTTCTGGAGTGCTTAATGTTATGGCAATGTGGAAAATCTGCGAATTCGCAGCTACAACATTGTGGCCAGTTATCCGTTACTATTTCATGCGGTAAACCGAAACGGGTGAAAAAGTGTTTAGGCCAACGTAACACAACCGAAGTAGTAACTTGGTCGCACATGTGTACTTCAGGCCATCTACTGTAAAAACATGTAGCAACAAGTAGATTTCGCTTATTCGTAGGAGCAGTAGCGAAGGGGCCCATAATATCAATGGCGATTTTGGTCCATGGTTTCATCGGGTAAGCAAATGGCTGCGTTGGAGCTTTAACGGGCAAAGATCGTTTGTCCGCTAATCGACAAGCATTGCAATTGACCACAAATGTCTTAATGCTAGATGCCATTTGTGGCCACCAGAAATAGAGCCTCACTCGATTTTGATCCGAACCATACCTAGATGTCCCTCATGTGCGCAAGCTATCACCTTTGCTATCAACTGGGGCGGAGCGACAAACACCGAACCGCGCACTAGGCAATCGTCTACCACTGATAGTTCATGACGAATTGCATAATACGGAATGAACTCACCGGGGATTTTGTTACTTTTGGGCCAGCCGTGCTGCACATATTCAATAAACGCATGCAGTTAAGAATCGGTGATATTTTCCTTTCGTAGTTCCTCGATCGTCAAGGCAGACAGGTTAGCTCCGAGACTGGAAACTAGTGCCGCCTTTCTGAGTCTCTTTTTTTCATCCTCCAGCCCCACGGGTAAGTGAGATAGGCTGTCAGCAATCTGATTTTGCAAACCTGGCCGGTACACAATTTCAAAATCGTAGTTAAGGAGCCTGGCATACCAGCGATTGATTCGTATCGGGCGAGATCCTTTAGATCCATTGCTGAGAAGAGCTGTTAGGGCTGAATGATCAGTACGCAGAATAAAACGACGACCGAACAGAAATAAATGCCACTTTTCACAGGCCCACACCCATGTAAAGGCTTCTTTTTCCCCAACTGAATAATGACGTTCGGAATCTGATAGCTTTCGTGATGCGTAGTCAATAACTTTCTCCTCTCCGTTTTGTATTTGTGAGAGGACAGCTCCGAGACCGGCATCAGACGCGTCAGTGGACACAAAGGTGCGGCAAGATTCGTCAAAAATGGAAACTAAGGGAGCAGACGCAACTCTGCTTTTCAGTTCATCAAAGGCATTTTGATGATTGCTGCCCCAAACGAACGACGATCCTTTCTTTGTTAACTGACGTAATGGATCTACCACAGTTGCAAAGTCCGTCAGATAGCGCAGGTTATAAGAGCACATTCCTAAAAAGGACTTTAGTTCTGTCAAGTTTATGGGTGTTGGCGCTTCAGATATGGCCCTGATATTTTCTTCACTTGGTCGAATGCCACTGCGGGAAATGTCGTGTCCCAAAAACTGAATTTCTGGTGCATTGAAGATACATTTTTCTGCGTTCAGACGCAAATTGTTCACTGAGGCGCTGGAGGATGTTGTGTAACCTTTCATCATGTTTCCTGTGAGCGGCCGAAAACACAAATATCATCCATATAGGCAACCTGCCCAACGAGACCTGCCAGGGCATGATTCATGAACGTTTGCCAGGCGGCGGGCGCGGGACTCAAACCCATGGGTAAGACTTTGCAATGAAATAGGCCATCAGGAGCGAGGAAGGCGGTTAGGTGTTTGGAATCATTGGCCAATGGCATATGGAAAAGCGCACTTTTCAATTCTAGCTTGGAAAAAACAGTTGCACCAGCTAAACGTAGAGTGAGTTCATCATTGGATGGCAAAACAAAGCGTTCTACGATGATCTGTTTGTTTAGCGCCTGCAAATCGTTGCATTTCCAGACAGTACCGTCTTTTTTCATTACAGAAACCATTGGATGCACCCACACAAAGCAGTCGATGGGTTCAATGAAATCATTTTCTAGCATCGCTTGCAGGGCTGCAGAGACAGCTTCACGTTTCGCTAGCGGAATGGGTCGAGGTTGACCAATGGCGACCGGTTTCGCATTCGATTTCAGCTTACTTTGATGCACACCACATGAAGTATGGCCGATGGAATTCTCGAAGAGCTGCGGATAATGTTGCTGCCAGTGTGCTAGGTTGACGGAACTGATAATTATGCGGTCGATTGATGGTACAATGTGCAAAGCCACCATAGCATTCCTCCCAAGCAAGGGTCGTCTGTTGTCCGAAGAAATATACACTGCGACATCGACAATCACAGAATGCAACTGCAAAGGCACGATAATAAATCCCAATATGGTTAGTGTGTTCCCACTATAACTCCAGAATGAATGTGAGGTGGAATGTAAAGTATGCTGTGATAGGTAGTGTTCATAGAATTGGAAAGGCACGATAGTAACTGGAGAAGCAGAATTAAGTTCCATTTCCAGTGGAGCAGCTCCTCTAACAGTAAAGAACAATACAGTACGAATGTTAGCAGCGGGAAACTTCGGTTCAACAACGGATATGGTTACACAACCTGAAGGTATGGAGTCAGCGGTGATTGAATAGATATTGTCTTGAGTTAGATCGGTAACATGGTATTCTGGTGTATCATCATATTTAATGAGCGCGACAGCCTGCGGTCGACAACAGCGGGCATAGTGACCAATTTTAAAACAGTTTTTACATTCGAGGCTGCATGCGGGACAACCGGCCAAATTAGCTTTGTGTGACGTGCTCCCACAACGATAACAAGAAAGTTTGTCTGTCGGACGTTGCCGGAAAGATTGTACACTCGTCACTTCAGCTAAGCTGGTGGAACAAAACTGCTACGATTGCAATGAAATTTATGCCTTTACTCGGGCTAATTCGCAATCTCGGTTCCACGTTAGTGTACAAGCGTCTTCCTGCAATAGCCCCTCAATTATGCGATTATCAGCGATTCCAGTGATTAGTTGCTGAGTGAGCATACAGCCTTCAATCTTTTTCTGTGGAATAGACGAGTAGGCACACGGTCGTACTGCACGACTCAGCCGAGCAATGAGATCATTCAAGGCTTTGCCTGCTTCTTGGTGTATTCGGGAGAAAATATATCGCGCGGTAAACATGTTTATTTGGTACCTCCATGCACGATCGAGAGCATTGAAGGCGTCACTAACCAATTTTCATCCTTGGAGGCCTAAATCATCGATTTACCGCTGTTCCTCATCTCCGAGTAAATGACGAAGCAGCTTCAACCTTTTATCCTCAGTAAGAGCAATAGGGAGATCGCTGATTAACTCCAAGTAGTTTAGGATGGGTTTTCCAACGGAACCAGGCATCCGATGTCGGTCTGCTGCCGCAATCAGTCCAAAATGGTGATGGGGTTTGGATGGAAAGGTTCACTTTTGCCTCCGCGACGCCACAGCTGCTGTATCAAGAAAGTCGTAGGAAAGATAAAATGTATCTCGCAAAAGTAACCAAGTACAACTGAGTCAATCCCTTGTTAAATGGAGAGGCAAGCGACAGGCACACACAACCAATAGGAAGATAGGCATGAATCAACAAGCCAACCAATGAGATAGAGCCAATCGATTTTGCTGACATGGTTGCCACAGTAAACTTGTGAGCTTTCACGCACGGGAGTCCAGTGATCCATCAACCCAGGTGCACTAGGATCCCAAAGTCGTGTATTACATGGCCTAATTGATAGACACCTCGATGCTGGTGAGGACGCTGTAAAAGTGAGGCGGGTACCCTTCTTGGCAAGCAAGGTGATCAACAAAATCTGCCTATGAGATTCACTTTTGTAGACGACGTCAGTCCAACACTGATCATGTCCCGCTTAAGTAGGCTGAAAGGTATGAAGATCCATGTTCGTCCACACCTGGACTCAGTAGACTGGGAGCGGCTGAATTTTGCCATCATTGTGTTGAATCGAGGCAATGATATGTGAAAACAAACCTATGTATCGTAAATTTTCGGATGGTTTCTACCAATCCGCTAATCAGGATAAACAGGCTGCTCACACTTCAAGCACTTTCGGCGGCTCCTGCTGCGGCCTGCGAGTAGCGTTCACAAACGTTTGCAGTACTATGAATAAGCGTGATAAGCTTTGTTGTTTCTTTGCGTCTGAGCGGCCAAACGTAGTGGGACTTGCAGTGACATGGCTGCATGCAGAGTTATACACCCAAGAACTTGAACCCATCGGTTACACTTGTTTCCGATGCGAAACACTGAAGAATGCCCACGGTGGTGTCATACTTTACATCCCGTCTTCCCTGCGTGGGGACTTGTGAGCACCTACCGAAGTGACGATGGTCTGTGTGAGCTACTGTGGTGCTCCATCCGCCTCAGGCGCGGAGAACTGCTTGTGGGCGCAGTTTATCGCAGTCCCCTGAGTCGTTGTTTGGATTGGCTGCCCATTCTTCGGACCCACATGAGTCGTCCACACTTTCTACTTATGGGCGATTTTAACTGTCCTCGAATACGATGGCCTGATGTGCATTTGATGCCTGGACATAGTGAGGTTGAAGCAAAGTTCGTGGATTTGGTACTTGAAACTGGTGCATCGCAACACATATGCCAGCCAACACGCATATCAACACGTTCAACCCCGTCCTGTCTCGACCTGATGTTAACGAGCTACGAACAACGAGTGCGTGACGTTAGGATCCTGGAGCCCCTGGCTACGAGCGACCACTCAGTACTGATAACTGCTATGGAATTAACTTTGCAGTAGTCACATCCGCTGCAACCAGCTCCCAACTACTGGAAAACGGACGTCGATTGTCTAGCTCTAGCCACCAGCCAACTGGCTTCGTCTCTGTCCCAAGCTGCATCTGTGGAGGACGGTTGGATATCCTTAAAAGAGAGATTGACACCATTGCGTTCCCACTTTTTGTCATTAAGATGCCGAAAGGTTGGTCCGATTAAGGCTCATTGGTTTGACAAGGAGTATGAAAACCTGGCTCGGAAACGGCGCAGACTGTGGGACAAATGACTCTTCTCTGGCTCTGCCAATGCTTACGAAGGGTATAAATGTCATCGGAACATCTGCAACAGTGCAAAAAAGAAAAAATGCCGACATTTTGATGGGCAACACGCATCAGCCGCGATGATCGCCCCATAGAGAATTTTTGCATATGTGAGGCGCCGCCTGAAGCCGGCTGGTGATGCGGCATTGCTGGACGACACGGATGGTAAACCCTTGAACTCCAGCACTGAGCGCGTTTCCGCCTTAGCGGCGCACTTCGCTTTTGTATTTGCAAACAACCAGGTGTCTGTTCCAAGTTCGACGGGTACCGCTTTTACCGAACTCGATAGTCTGCATTGCGGCGTTGAAGAGGTAGCTAAACTACTCTGCAACCATGACGGCCCCAAACCTGCCGGACCTGATGGGCTTCACCCGCTGGTTCTCAAGTCACGTTCTAATATTCTCTTGCTTGTCGTGACTGACCTTTTCAGCAGGTCGCTGTCCGAAGGTTTGTTGTGGGTTGACTGGAAATGTTCGGCCGTTAAGCCTATTTCGAAAGGCGGCGACCCTAGCAAAGTACATAGATACAGGCCAATTTGTTTGACACCTAGTTTTGCAAAGGTTGCTGAGAATAACGTGAAGAAGGGCTTGCTGCTGTTTCTACAGTCAAACGACGTCCTGACTCCCGCACAGCACGGTGTTATGCAAGGTCGCTCATGCATTACGAACCTGCTTGTGACGAGGCATGAGTGGTTGAAGGCAATAAACAAGGGGAAGTCCGTCGACGTGATATTCATCGATTTCAGTAGAGCGTTCGACAAGGTCAGTCATGAGGTTCTTTCTCCTTCACAAACTTAGCTTGTGTGGTGTCGGTGGGGCACTGCACTGGTGGATCCGCGACTTTCTTGTTGGACGAAAGTGGAGAGTACAGGTCGACGACCATCTAACTGACTGGTACCCATCTACAAGTGGCGTACCTCAAGGCACTGTGCTGGGGCCCACTCTGTTCCCGATCCACATCAACGACCTACCGCAGCTTCTCGGCTCCCGGTGGGCCTTGGTTGCGGACGACAGGAATAGTTGGAGAGAAATCGGCGCTCTCGATGACTGTGACCTACTTCAGCAAGACCTCAAGCGCCTATCCACATGGTCTGCAGTTCTTCTCAATGTCAACGCAGCCATGTCTGTATTTATGAGCCTGGGGAGGGGTGCTAGCAGCCGAACCTACACTATTGACGGCCAAACGCTATATCCCACACTCTCCGTGAAAGACCCAGATGTACACTCGAGCTACGATTTGAAGACCGTGGACAACACGAACAGGCTATATCGGAACGGACTACGCATGCATTGAGGGCTCAAACGTAGCTACGGCACGTGGCCTGAAGTGGATGCCACTCGTCTGTTCTATTCTATCATTAGACCAATGATAGAGTACGGTGCGCCCACCTACTTTCCGATTACCCGAGGCGAGGCCCAAAAGATCGAACAGGCCCAACATGTTGCTACCGGGTTCATCCGGAGTTTACGTGGCTTGGGGTATGAAGACCAGTGCGAGCAACTAGGACTCTACACCTTGTCCTATCGTAGGACACCAGTCGACGTCATTATGACCTACATTCTACATCTCGGTTAGTTCCCAATGCTAAGACTAATGCTGCACTTACAAGGGCCATGTAGCACAAGCGGACACAGATACAAACTTGGCGTGCCGGATGTGAAATGTGTTCTCCACCCACTGTGCTTCGAACGGAGAGTGGTAAACATTTGGTACAGTTTGCTTGAACACTTGATTGAGGCCTCATCTGTGCAACGGTTCAAAAAGTTGTTAGATTTGTATTTTGTCACTATTCCATTCAGAGAGCGACCGCACACTTACGATGACATATCACCTTTGTGAACCCTGAAATTTCATGTCGAATATTTTAAATATTACAAGAGAATGACAATGATATTCGCGGTTGGCAAATTTTGCAACGTACTTTATCATATTTCGCAAGAGTTGTACAGAATCCATTTCTACTTGCTCTATAATACAGTATCCAGTATTCGGTATTCAGATGAAACATTTTTCAGTATATGTCCCGAAAGTCAAAAATTTAATCCAGTTTTCCAAACACAAGTAGGATGCTTTTAAAATGCATTCTGGAATCATAATAGCTAAGCTTCCAGAGGTATAGAAATTTGACCCTGCAAAAGTAGGTGACCAGCCTAACGCCCGGTTAAAATAGTTAATTGCTAGCCACCCACTTTACAGGCACGCAACCTCTCCCACCATATTTCAAGCTACTAACAAGTCGTTGATGCTGGAAATTGTGCTCGCTACTGAAGGGCACATGGGCCACAAGATATTTACAAGCAGTCCACGGGGTTGCAGTGAGCACATAATTAGGTTCTTTGACCATACACCTTAGAAAAACGGATGATAATTTGCATGTTGTCTAGCACTAGAACGTGTTATCTAAGCTGGTTAGTGATGCTTCTTGGAGTCGCTTAACTGCCTACCTCAGGCGTCTCCTGAAGAACGTTGTAAAGGACTTTCAACACACCGGTAACATGCGCAACTGAAGAGAATTCTTTCTAACTTAAAACACAACTACCGTCATTTTTGTGGAGCAGGACGGGTAAACGTATGTCCCTGAGATACTTAGCATGGCGAGAGCACAAGAGCTGCTTGAGTGCCGAAACTTGGAGTGCACAAGTGACCCCTCGTATATTTCGTGTAAACGTATCCAAGGGGGCAAGTTCACTCTTTAACAAGAGCTAATGAAGCGAGTCTGCAAGAACCCCAAAACCGTGTACAGGCACGTTAACTGCCTTTCAAAGGTATAGCGTGGGGTTCCAGCACTGAGCACGACTGATTGATGCAAGCGGTCAGTAATAGAAGTCAATCATCTTCTACTACCTCATGGCTCCTAAACACACCAGCAGTTAAAGTATTCCATATTCTCTTCTTTCCTAGTACTCCACCGTCGAGTTTACACTATGTCAACTTTACTGCTGAAGCTCCGTTAAGTGGGTTTTCATACCTGCGTGTCCACGGTTCTCTTGGAGTCAAACACATTAGACCGAATTCTTTGCAGTCACTAGCTGGTAACTTAACAGAAATGCTAGCAGATTTTACCAGCGACGGCTAGAGGAAACCCATAGTACACCGGTAGGGAAGCGATGTGTCACTACACTTATCTAAATAGTTGGTAGCCGCACTAAAACTACCAAACACCCAGCAAGGCTGCTTCCTGTAATAACCCAACTAACACAGAGCATCAACGCACCTGCGATGATGCATTATCCGTGAACCTACAATAAAATTGCTCCAGACCAATATGGCTTTCGTTAAGTGTTTATGTCCTACCAGCCTACTCAATGCAGGCAATAGCTAAACTGAGGCCGTCCATATGGAGTAGGAGTCTATGTCATCTATCTGGACATCTTTTAGCGTTTGATCGTTTAGACCAACGAAATTTCTTTCATAGGTTTTGGAACGGTGGAACAGGTGACCCGAAGCTGATTTGGATAAATCTGTGTTTGCACAAACGGCGGTTGGGTTGGAGAGCCTGGAACCTTTGTCCAAATCAAGTGAGGTTAATAGTGGTGTATCAAGAAGCTCGTTACTTGAGCCATGTCTGTACGTTGTGCTTCTGCCCGTTTTGGCGAGATCACCTGCTTCCTACTGCTTCCTATTGCTTTCTATTTTTCAGAGCTTAAATAAATATATTGCGGCTGGTCAGAGGACCGGCGTACCGGGAAACGGTTCAAGAACGACCATAACGCAGCGTCAAACTAAGCAGTTTAAAACGCCTTACTATTCAACGTAGACAAATGTTACGTTGTGCAATCACACCCTAGACCTATTTACCGGTAGTGGTTAGGGACACAGGGATTGCAAAACAGATCCCATGAATGTGCCAACTGTATGCACTTACAGAGCAAAGTTAACATTTAATAGCTGGTTAGTGCAGCTTCGGGAAAGGACATCCATCACTTCGGAGCAAGGGCTTTCGGGGGACTTGCCACATAAAGCTTCCCAATGATGTGTAATTATAACATGCACCAGCACGTTTATTGCGCCATCCAGGCTTAAGGAGCTTGCTTGCAGTGCGACATGTAGGCATAATAGGCACCCAAAGGAAGAGCGGCAAATAATGTTAAGGGTCTTCACTATCACACTCACCACCAAAGTTTGAAATTGCAGGGAATTTGCAGCGGACGCTACCGAAAGCTGCACGGAGACCTCATGTTAACGAACCAAATTTTGACTACCCTGATCAAGTATACCGTCATTTACTTAAAGTTAGTCAAGACATGTAGCCCAGGGATAATTGCTTAAACTTTTGATAACAATATACTCATCTAGATTGTCGACGTAGTTACTAAATACTTTGGATTTTCCAAACCCTCAGGTTACACGCAATCAATAACTCAAGAACAGCAGTGCTGAGGCCACGTGAACTGAGGCTACACAAATTCGATGACCTATAACGCAAAGCCTAACAACAGGGAGAGAAGGGAAGCTACCAGAAAACCTTAACGCTCTAAACAAATATTTAGAGTCAAGACACGTGCAATTTGTTTTACAAACCTACCGTTACAAACAGCTTGCTATACTGCAGGACGTAGCGCGTTTTCGTCTGGCAAGCTTGCTCCCTACAAAGCCAAAAGTGGCTGTTTACCAGCAATGTCACTTGCCATTTATTAACGGCAATGCCATAATTACGCAACGGCAAGTTGACTGACACCACATTTCACAATTTCTGTGCACATAAGTCCGCTTGTACGACTACTTCTACGTAGTTGTTCAGGGATATGCCACTAATCTTAAAATACTTTTTCGGCTTCTCCCTCGTGCCTCACTCACCTAACACTCACAGTGTACAAGCCTCATTGGAATAGTTTATTAGCAAAATACTCCACAATGTTGATCAAATTAAGGTCCCTACAACGGGCTTTCTGAGCGTATATACTTCATTCAACCTTCGCGCCATGTGGGGCCATACTACTGACTACATCAGTACCACACGCTTTTGGTTTTGCTAATCATGCCATCATGTGCCATACCGCACCACGCTGCTCATGCCCAAAATGCATGCTCGATTTGTTGAGGATAACTAATTTATTCATTTAATATAATGCGGCACCAGCAAAACAGCCTACTTACGGCTTTCACTAACCTACGGCATAATCATAAAATAACTCGCAGATACCTCAGCACCAAACAAATATCAAACAAGCAAACTGATTAGGTAGCTGCACCAGACACTTTACTGGTGTTATTTGCGAATTACGTTCTGTTAATTATCGAGGCAACCACAAGGCTCCATCCGGCAAGTCGAGAAAGACCGACGACACAATGTTTGGCTGCCAGTGACTTTCTTTTCCCCTGCCAAGTCAAACTTTGTCCACCTCGAGTCTTGCGCTACCCTACAAGTGGCAGAGTAAAAAGACAATCCTAGGTAAGCGGTGAGCAGCTATACGTTGCACGTGCACAAACTAACGCAACTTATTCAGTCCTGTCTGTTGTTCTTAGAAGTTAGTATGATTATCACTACTTATATTCGCCAATGCACATCATCGTTGTGGAAACGCTGTAGCCATCCGGCACCAGCAACGCTTCGCAGACTAGGATGCTCAAAGGCTTGTAGGCGACTTAGACCTTCAGACCGAAGGGGTGAAATCTCACTCCCATAAAACAGAACGGTCTTCAACATGGCCTTGTATGCACGGTGCTACAGAAGAACCGAAACTCGCAGCTATCATTAAAAATGTCACAAGTTAAAGTATGCAGTGTTGGCCTTTGCAATGCGTATGCAGACGTCAGTTACTGTGCGTCAATGGTTGCTAATACAGCTGGAAGGTAAGTGAATTTATCAAATACCTCGAGGTACTCGTCAGCAAGAGTCAAGGGTTCTTAAACTCGCTGGTGATCCTGCAGCAACACATTGCACGTTAAGGATGCAAAATACAAACCAAATAAGGACATCACTCTGGAAAGGCTATTCAGGGTTGATTGCGCCGCCTCAACCCCTTCGAAAATCAAGGCGATATCGCCCGCAATATTACGATCAAATAATCCATCACAAGGCAGGACCTCAAAGCCTACATCGTGAGATTCTGCAAAGGAACAATCAATGACCAAGCCCACAATGAACTTGAAGCAAAATGTGGAAGTCGGACAACTGTGACGAAAGCATTTGTGGTCGCTAAGCTATCTGCTATACCACCGTAGACCGTTACGCGGCCTGTAACGTTCCAGTATGGGGCACGTAGGATGTGCTCCCATTTTGTGGGAATATATTTCCTTGCAAGTACGTCATAGAAAATGTATCGAACCATTGAATCGCACACAGGCTTGAAATCGAGTTACACAGCTATTGTCGGCCTGCAAATTCGTTTAGCTGCTCTAGTACTTGTCGCAAAGTGGATAGTTCGTCTATAGAGCCGCGTTATGGGCGAAAAGCTGCCTGCTCTTCCCTAATACGGGATATCAGTTCCACAGTAAGGATACGAACAAGAGATGAGGTCAGTAATTTGCTCACAACCAGATTTAGGCTAATACCCCGGTGATTAGAACTATCTGTGCAAATTCCCTTTACGTATATTGCCACTATAATCAATTCGCTCCAATTTTACTGCGACGGCTAGTGTACGGAACGTGGGCTTAAGTGGTTCACCGTGGTTTGCATTGCATCTGTTATTTTAGGTCCATCAAAACTATGAGCAGCTTATCAATTTTGGCTCAACGAGCCGCTCGGAAAGGAACATTCCAGGGCTTTTCTATTCGTTCCAGGCCCAGCTGAGTCACTTCCGTCCAGATACCTTGGAGAAGCTTGGTCAGTTTTTTTCAGCGGACCTCATCGCCACCTTTCATTATTGCAGTATAACGGAAAGCGACCCATTTGCCCGAAAACCACTAAGGGCTTTGATTGCGTTTCCGAGCTCCGAATTTAACGGAGGCTCTAAACTAGTCGTCCATGGCTCGTCCTGCATCACTTGAGTAGGAAGAGGTCCGATACGTGGGGCCAACCAACCTAATCGTGAAAGCTTTCTACCCAACGGAACATACAGCTTACATTTTTGTGTAACAGTGCACCTGTGCTGTCTCTAAATGTCTCACTGACATCTGGTTTTCTGGGACCAGTGATATGGAGCAGCTGAAAGGGCTTGCGTTATTTGACTTCGGCAACTGTCACACCATTTTTGAGCCCGACTATCCCAGTAGGCCCCCTTGTCAGCACGGAGGCCCGGCGTTAGTTTGCGCCTACAAACATGTCTAATCACATTGTGCTCAGTCAGCCGGGAGGGGTGTTCTAGATCCCTAAAGGCTCATCGACCTTTCGCCTATCCAGCGGCTGATGCGATGACGGTTCCTAGTGTCAAAAGCAGATGCTTCTGCGTCGCACTTATTGGACGAGGTCCTATTCTAGTAAAAGTCAGTGTCATTAGAACGAGACAGCAAAAGTTTGGTGCGCAACGCATCTTGATATGCTTGCCTAACAGAGGACTGAGAGAATTTCTTAGTTGCTCTTGCAGGTGACGCTTGGTGCGCCACCCGTGAAATGTCATGTAGGAACGAATGCGTTCTATGGCAGGATTAGGGTCAACTTGGGTATTCCGGCACCAGCGACAATCCAGTATTGAACCTGGCCAATTGTAAGTTAGGGCTACGTGGTCATAACGGGTCCATCGCTGCCCAAATGGAGGAGGACGCCAAGTGGCACTTCTGCACCCACTGTGTCTAAAAGCAGTGCTACTACGAACCAACTAGTGCTCCGCACAAAGTTACAACAAACGCTCGCCGTAGTCAGTCCGTTCGGCGCTAGGCCCTTAAGCGCCACCTGGCTGATCATTTGTAGAGTTTCGACACCCCACTTGTGCGTTCTTGTCACCTGCAATTACTGTAATATCTGAAGAAGTAGCAGTGCGTAATAACTAATTCAGAACTGCTGTCGGTGGTAGCATAGGCGGAAAACACAAAGAACCAGGGCTTTTTACTACTTCCTGTATTAACCTTCGCTGATGTCGTCAAACGGACTGCAACTTAACGGCTATTCACTAAAATCCCATCACCAACAATGGCTCAGGCTTGGAGTTTAGAAAGGTAGCTACAGTAGATCGACTCGCGAGCGCTGCATCCTTGTGTCCGGAAGTGTGCAACCAATGACAAGTGTTCAAGCTGGGTGCAGTAAATTCCACAACCCCCATGGGCCACTGCTCCTAGTTTCGGACACAAAACACACATCAATACCCGGTGTGTCCAAGATATGCGAGTGCAGCCCGTTGACCTACTAGTCTTAGAGTGCCAACGCCTCCATGGAAACGGGACAGCGCGACCTTATAAGGGACTGTTGCCGATGGGCATCCCATATTTGTCGCTAGAAGTGGCTGCAGGTGGTTCTACTCCAGTGACCATTCGGTTAATGTAACATGATGGGACTTATCGAAGATTGGTTAATATTAGGTGTAGGGATAGAGGTACGAGAAACAGGTGGAAAAGAGAGAAGAGAGGCACCAGCAGTAACAGGGTTGAGCTTGTCCTCCTTGTTGGATGAAGCAGCTAAGCTCATCCTGGCTAATCTGCGCGATGGCCGATTCAGGATATAGTTTGCGTTTAAAGAGTACGTCTTTAGCTTATTTGAGCTGGTATAACGCCAGGACGTCCAGACCTTGACAGGACGATTATGAGCCTTGTCTATGGTGTTTGCTCAATAGCCTGTCCGCAAGGCAGTGGGTTGGCAATGGTTTAGATTTACAGAAGTGGAAGCCAACCCATTTCAGGCATCCAACCTGGAGGACCAAGAGACTAAGTTTGTCTGACCTCTCACCACAGAGCAACATGTTAGAAGTGGCTACCAGGGTGCCGGAGGCATCACCCTGTGTAGCTCAATGTGTCAATAACGTAAGCAAAGTTGCACAGCTGTAAGTACTAGACTCTTTGTATTCTCAGGCTCCGTTGGATCCTCCCTTCTTTAGATATGTAAAAACTGCATTAGATGTTCATCTTAGGTCCAACACTCTTTTTCCTAAACTACGCTATAGTGGATGACACCAATCAGGACTTTCTAAAGGATGGTTATGTATTAGGTGGACCCAACTTGGCAGCGCATAAGTGAGCGACCATAGATTTTTTGCTTGCGCCTTACATCAACGACGGTTGGACTCTGTGTGTTGCTTCATTCTTATACTTGATTTGTATCGTACTCCGACTTTAGTTATCAAGGTATTCATCTCGTTAGACACTGGGTATATGAGCCGCATAAAGCTTGACTCCGTCGTACTCATCTCAATTATCCTACGGGTTTGTAAAGCGCTTGATTTTATGTTTTGATGCTGTGATGATACTGCTCAAGGCTTCGCGTCTTCTTATTCCCCCTCTTACGCTTTATCACTCTTATCCTTCCGTTCTAGCTTCACTTTTCTCCTCCGGTATATAACCAACGACTACCGGCCCTCCCCACTATGCTTCAATATTCGCATGTCTTTTAGTTTCAACTCACTTGTGAATGCGGAACGACATTCTTGCCTTGTTAACAGTCCGTGACAAAGCGAGTGGTCCATTGCGGTTCATGGACTTCCATCTGGAGCTCTCGTGCAAACTTCAGGTTGGCATGGCTCAATGTTCGCACGTTGCTTCATAGCCGTCAACGGGCATCAAATGTCCGAAGATTAGAGACTCGTTTGATCGATATCTTCTGCTTAGCGGATACCCCCGGCAAGACCCGAGCTCTTTACTCACTCTGCGATCCCTTCAGGTGACACTAGCAGCACCTTCTCATTGCGATTATCAGGTGACGATGCAGCTTCGAGCACCGGCCAAGCCGGTTTTATATTGTCCTGAGTCTCGGTCTGAAGCTACTCTGGTTGATTGAATTCCAATCAGGAGCCGGATGTGTGCGGCCTGATTGGTTGGCTCGTGCGGAGCTTCGAAGCCGAGTATGACTACCAGGTGTCTATTCATTATTGCTGCCTACGCACCGACAACGCGTAGCGACGGCCCGGTAAATACGACTTACACCAGCAATTGGACAAGCTCTTTCGCCACAGAAGATGCTCGGATACTGTAGTGCTGTTTGGGGATCTGAACGCTCAAGTTGGGTAATTGTCCACTGGTTAGCTGCATCTGAGCTGCCAACCTAGTATAGGCTTTCGTAATGAGAACGCTGTGCCGTTACCACATTTGTGTGAGGATGCTCGTTTATTTCTTGCGAGCACCAATTTCCTACACAGCACCTGCCGGAATGTGACTTAGCGCCCAACAGCCTAGAACCATCCTTAGACGCGAATCGATCATATTGCGATAAGTTACAGCTGGAGAGGATGCTTCCAGAGCCGTCGCACGATTTGTAGCACATGCTTAGACACCTTCCGTGCACTTGTATGTGCTGACCAGCGGATGCCCTTTGGCGGACGCCCATCATGACGTTGGGGCCGCATTGGCACCAGCCAAATTGCGAAGCCAGTAGTTCTCAATGCCTAACGAAGTACGCTATCATGCTTGCTGTATAGACGCTCATTGCATACCATTGAAACTCACTGGTCTCATATTCACCGGATATTACTGGCCGCAGGAATATCCTCATGTGATATGTCTATTCGCCAACATAGACAAAGGGTCTCTTCACAGTCTCTGGAACTTATTGCTGCCAGCCGGCGTGTTCCGGCTGACAGCGAACAACATGGAACTCGCAAAATGCTCCGGGCCAACCTCCGTCTCAGTTTGAAAAGAGACCGCTGATCTTGGTGATCTCATCGTGCATCAGAGAGGGAAATGGCAGCTGCCCTGGGTAATCTTCGTAAGTTATTCCGGCTGATACAAGAATGGGGCAACAGGAGACCTGCTGTCAGTAAAATAATCTTCGACGATTTTGGACAACGATTCCACTATTTGTCAAAACGCTTGGGCAGTTGGGCTAAGCAATTTGCAAGACAAGTTAATCGGCCGGAATTGTTAGACTTCACGCCAGCCATTCATCGCCCTGCTCCGTGGGCTGTCCCTTTGGATCCACCCTCTCGCTCAGTGGTCGAACGTGAAATCGCACCGTTGAAGATAAATAAACCTGCTGGACCAGATGTTCCGTTATCAACCCTCTTCAAATTTGGTGGGATGCTCTTGTGGCAGAGTGTACGAGTTACTATCGGAACTGTGGGCGTCAGAAACTGTCCCATCCGATTGGAGCAGCTCCGTCATAGTCCCAATCTACAATGGCCGCTCACGATCGCAATGCGGCAGTCATAGAGAAGTCAGTCTGATCTTTATGGCCTCCAGATTGCTTGCCGCTGTTATCCTTCCCATACCGACTGGCACTCGTGCAATCCAGGTACGTGAAGAGAAAGCCTGATTTCGTCGAGGTCGTGGCTGCATTGACCACGTCTCCACCTTGCGTCAATTGTTGTAGCACCGTCACGTATATTGGAGACCCACCGTTGTCGTATTCCTTCTTAGCAAGATGCATTCGATTCGGTGGATAGACTTGCACTTTGGGACGGTCTACTCAAGCAAGATGTACCTGAGAAATATGTAATTATTATCCAATAATTATTTGCTCTTATCTCGGCGAGTGAGGTCTAACGGCAAGTTGGTTTTGCCCTTCCATATCTTCAGAGCTCCGAGACAACGATGCTCGCTGCCAACTTTACCCTTCAACTTTGCTATGGATAATTTCATGGAAAGCGCGTTTACAGGACACCACATAGAAAATGGGATCTGCTCCTAAGGAAGCTACTTCTCGGGTTAGAGTATGCTGACGATATTGCCCTAACCTGCGACTGTACACAAACGGGCCAAGCGGCACTGGACAGAGTGGCACTAGCTGTGTGTCATTTGCACCCTCGAAGTGTAAAGCTATCATCCAAGCTTGGTCTGAGCCGCCTCCTACACTGCCTGTTATTGAGGATCAGCGGAAAATCTTTCGATTATTCCACTACCTGGGAAGTTGTAACAGCGACCGTTTGCTTGCAGCTGAAATCACGAACCGCATAGCGAAAACTCAGGGCGCTTTTGCTAACCTTTGCCACTTACTGCGCCGATGCGCCATCAGTCTCGGACTGCAGGGTAGAGTGTACAGTGCGGTGGTACGTCCGGCCGTACTGTACGGTTGTGAAACCTGGTCACTTAAAGAAGCGGTCCTGAAGAGGCTAGTTACGTGCGACCGCCGGTGCCTTCGCAAATCAGCTCCAATCTGTTGGGAACACCGCTTGAGCAACAAGCGTGTTCGACGCTTTGTTCACGACAAGAAAAGGTCCTGAATCGCTCAGCACCGTTATTCCACGCACCACGCTTTGAGGGCTCAGCCACATACTACGCATGCCAGTCCACCGACTTCCGCGACATGCTTTGTTTGCGCGCCCATAGTTGTTGCTGGAAGAAGAGTTGGAATGTCCAAGCGATGAATTAGGCGAGAGAAATAAAATTCCTCACTTCTGATCTGGCTTCGGTTGGAGAGCTTTGACTGCGGGGTTGAGGTTCGGAAGCCAATGAACACGTTTGGCTGGATACACCTGCTGATATGACTAGCAGCCGACCTTAGTGGCGTTCGTGCCTTGTTCCTTCGTCCCACCACATCTCTCTTAGCCTCCCCTCCAACCACGGTCTCAGTATTTAGCCTTATATAATTTTGCATAGTAATTTTTCAATGCACGGTAGCCGGCTGGTAGCTTAACAGCGAGATGCCCATCCATTACCGATAGTTCAGCCGGCTTGCATAAATTGCATAGTTTTCTCTCTATTTTTCAATAAAATGCGACACAGTAGCATAGGCGTTTCACATCTGCAGCTGCCGTGCATGGTGCTGATAATAACGCTCAGACTACCAGCAGTTCTACCACCACAATTTTAACGTTTAACATTTGCCATTTTATGTAACCACTACAGCATGCTGAAGCCCTACAGCATTCTCTAGGGACATATTTAAAAAGATCTAAATATCATCAAATCTCTGAAACCCGATTTTATTTCGTATATATATTAAACCTAAACGCAACCTAAAATGCGTAAGTCCAGACCGTATATTTCTGATTATGGTAAGCATAGTTAACCGGTATATCAGTTCTCCGCCTCCAGATGGTGTAAATGTCTTTGTTGATGAATTTATCAACTGTCAGCAGAGTTATGTAGTAAGATTGTTTGGCAGGTAAACTCTAAGTACCACTGAATAACAAAAGATAGTGTTAGACATTTGAAGTCACATGGATGTGAAGCACTTTGACAATCAACGATTATGACGACTGCCAATAGAGGTAGTACACTCACAAAAGGCAAGCAAGCAGAAAGCGCCCAGCCAAAAATGCGGACTAAAATTCGCCTCTCATTAAGCTTGACTGAAATACATTTAGCGGCTTTTAAACTGTCCGTTGACATTTATCGGATATCCTTTTTACTAGCTCAACCGCGAAGGTAAAAGTATTGCAAGAAAGCGCTTAAAACCGAGTTGTACAAATTATTTCCTAGTTTATCAAGGACGTCCAACACTTGCTGCGTATGGCCACAAAATTCTTGGCGAGTTGAAATTAGTCATGGAAGTCTTCGCAAGGATCAACGAGCTGCGGGTAACGGCCACCTGTCAGTTACCTCTGGCTGTTGACATGCACAATTTATGTTAGATTTCTCCGTTCATTGGAAACTTTTCATAGAAATGCAATTCACTTATATTTCTTATTCTGCATCTTTCGCGTAGAAGGACTTGGGTTTTCATTGCTTGGTTTCGGAAATCTTGCTGTTGTCATTTTCTGCGACAGTTGACCCGCCACCTCGTTTTTGGAGTATTCAAAATGCCAACGCATTCGCCCAGTTGTACCTGTTCTAAAATAGTCGCTTACCGTGTAAAGGACTTCACGTGTGTTTTGTGACGAGTAAAATACCTCATTTCGTGCATTGGATTCATAGGTGAGCATTTTCATCGTCTTCCTTAGATCCAACAAGATTTCGTTCAAAGTGTATGTGAAATTTGCCGAAACAAGCTACAGCCAGGAAGAGTGAAACTGAAGTTTCGGCTCTATCACTCCGTTGCAAACCGCTCCGGGTTTTTGGCTCAACTAACTAGCCATACTATTTCAACTCCTTCTTCCACCTCTACCGGTGCAAACTCACTGGAACGGGTTCCAACCCTTGTGAGAGGTCTAGTTTCACATGGCATTAACTACTAGCCTACTTGGTGTACAACCGGCACCAATCGCCCAGCAGATAAAATCCAAAGGGCTAATGACCATTGGAAAGAAAAAGCGCGAAATTTATAAGGGATGTTAGAGACTTAACTTTGTAATCCATCAGTTAACTAAACTGTGTGAGGCCGATAATATAATTCTCCCTGCAAAGATTACCCAGTCAAACCAAATGCGTAATAATCTCGTGAGCTTCCGAACGCTAGAGTCGTGATACCACACCCCAAGTGCGCTATGATCAAGATGTCGAGCGTTTATTGAGTGTAATTGGAAGACTTGTTGGATGGCGCCTGGGCGTCAAGTCGGTAACCGATAACACGTAACGGACGTGTCAAAACGATACTGGATAGAAGTTGGAGGCGGTTGAATCTAAAGTCTCTTGTGCAGGCTACGAAAATAGGAAGCGAATCAACCAGAGCGAGAAACGGTGCAGCAAGGTACTCACCAACATGCTAGTGTCAACAGGTGTGCCGTCAGTAAACCAAGTGCATATACTGAAGGCTAAAACGACCGTAAACTTAACGTTGCAAAATACTAACCGACATGTATTCCGGTACACTACAAGGGACTTGCAGTAGAAGGCCGAAGTGCGGAAGCCTTCAATGGAGTTGTTAGTAAGGAAAGTGGAAAGTGCGGCTGGGTCCAACTAGTTGCATATGCGTGAGCAAGGGCTTCCAGAGGGGGTTACATGACAGAGTTCGCTGGGTCCAGGCTTTTGTTAGTTACTATTTAGGATGATTAGAGAGCATCACCGGAGGGCCGTCGGTGCGTGCTGGTCGGAATGCAAAAAGTTAGCTGTTCCAGAGAAAATGCCGACAGGACTGTTATTTTGCTGCTGAGCCGCCGGTGCGCTTGGGAGCTCTTAGTCCCCAAAGCACTCCAGTCCACATTACTCGTTGCACGAAGATACAAAGGTGTCCACATAACACGAAGAAATCTAAGAGTCATCGTCACACGAAGGAATCCAGGGCGGATGCGTCCCAAGAAAAGTTCCGGCGTTCTAGTCGGCAACGCCTAGCTAGGCGTTTAGGAACCAACTCCTTGGCGGCTCACGGCGGCCTAGACCGATTGACTGTTCCTTGGGTGAGGAAGGGGCCTTGGATCAGCTGACGTGTAACTCATGGTTAGTGTTGAACCAGTGGGCAAGTCACTCTAGGCCTCGGTTCGCAATTCCGGCGGTTTATATTCTGGAAATACAACTCAGCTGGGTTGGGCTGGGTTTGGTGGATGTGGTCGGCGCCGGCGGGGAACCTGGCATACATGATAAAAGCAAATACGCTTCTAAGGTGATCAAAATGTTTTGCGTTTTTGTCGATGTTGCAAAACGCTTGTGAACAAGACGCATGTCAAGGTCTAAAGACGAAAATGGGTTCGCGAGAAATGGCAAACCTTTACAAACCCTGAAAAACGACCCGGACGCTTGACCTGTCTACCGCACGTCTGTTGCCTGGAGTTGGGGCGGCGCATTTTGAGGTTCAAGCGGAACGGTGGCTTTCGGGATATCCAGTGTTTGGGAAGCCAACCCAGGTGCGGGTGCTTGCGCGATAGAATCAGGATGGTTTTCAAATTTTTATTCAAAGGAAGTCACTGCGGCGCTCCATGCACACCGTTGTTCAGTGACCATTCAGGTCTAAAGTAAAATGCTTCGGAATCCGTTGTACAACTCCGAATAGGCTAGTGTAGGAATGCTGGAAATGGGGGCATACAGCTTCAGTGCTGCCCAACACGTGAGTGCATGAAACTAGTCCGCCAAGCATTTGCACATCTGTAGTCTGCTCGCGGGGCAGTGTCGCATGTAGGGAACGCACGTCTTGAGCTAGAAAGGATATATTGTCAGTCGGAGGCATACCCGAGGATGCTGGAGGTAAAACAATTTCACTTGATAACTTGAGCTTTGTGCCGTAAGCCAGCTCTGCTTGCGCACATTGCAAGTCAGCCTTGATGCTGCGGCGTATGACTTCAGCTAGGGTCGGAGGAGGCGCAGAGTGAGGGTTTAAACTGTCCATGGAACCACTCAAATAACCCGTTTGCTGCTAAGTGGTTCACTGTGGTATGCATTCAGCGGCAGCCTAAAAGTTTGCAGAACGTATAGTATTGTGAAGATTCGGTAGGCGTTCCTCGGTCAGTTTTAATTATGGATGGTCAACCTGGTAGGGGGCCTAGCTGTCCAAGAGGGCCCGGCTAAGAGTCTTACCTGTGCAGTCTGTTAAGATAATGACTTCTGGCCATCTGATAAAGCGGTTGAGAGATATACCGATGTATACGAAGGAGGCAATAAACGTACCGGGTCTACGTATACAGAGAAGAACCGTGGGTTCGAGGAAGGAAATGAATCCAGAGGACTTCAGGTGTGACAATATACCTTGGAGCGCTGTCATTGAAGGCAGGCGCGAGCCCAGGTGCGAAAGCCTGTTTACTCGTGGCCAAATGAAACGCCCTGTGACCAGTTTTAAAGATGCACGGTACCGGGATGTGAGTGACTGCAGTGCGTCAAAGACGGCGCCGTAAATATACTGGCACGGGGGCCTAAGACAACCTGTGGATGTGTCACAGAGAATGGTTTCTTCAAAGGTTTGGAGCGAAACTTGTTGCACTTGCAGAGACGTTGACTGCTGGTTTTGTTATACTTCTTCAACATCCGCCTGAGTTGATGTCAGAGCGGCAAGGTCCACTTTAGGCAACGATCGGAAAGGCAGGTATTCAGGCAAGGGTGCGTCGGCGACGAAACTGTCGACACCTAAGACATGCCGCATGTCAACAGTGAAGTTCCTGACAACCATTAGGTGTCTTGTTTCCCATGGTGTGTATTTGTCACAAGCAGTGTTTTAAGACAAAGTTGAGGGACTTGCTTTCCGTTCAGTCCGGGAGATTGCAGCCCTAGAGGGTGTGCCGGAAGTGACGAATGGCTACGTAAATGGCGAGCAGTTCCATGCCAAAAGTGTGTACCCGGATTCCGCAGGCTGAAGGCGTTTGGAGGATTACCCAAGGGGTGACATTGCCAGTTAACGTGTTGTTGGAAGACGGCTCCTACCGCGATGTAAGAGGCATCAGTCGTATTAAAAGGAGACGCAGTCGATTCGGAATGTGCGAGGTGGGCTAGGTTAGTGAAAGCCTTTAGCTCGGTGAAACTTACTTGTGCTGTGTCAAGGAAAGCCAACTGACTTACATTCACTCCGAGTAGGTCAGTCAGAGGCGGCTTTAGCAGAGCGCAGAGCGGAGTAAAGCGTCGGTAGTAGCTAGCCAAACCACAACGACGTAGATGCTTGAACTGCGTTGATGCTGGGAAGTCTTTAATTGCCTGGAGCTTCTCAGAAAAACTTCCTTACCGGACGATAAAACGAGGTGGCCAAGGCGTTCTAACGTTGGTTCGCCGAATTCGCACTTATAGGGTTGACGTACATGGTTTTGATTCAGGCGCTGAAATGAGTTCGTAGCTGCCTGAGGTGCTATTGTTCTGATGAACGGGCTACTATGACATCATCGTAGTAGGAGGTAGTGACGTCTAGGCCAAGAGTAACTTGGTGGATGAAGCGCTGGAAGGTTAGTGTGACATTGCATAGTCCAGATGAGGTTTTAGAAGTTCACCAAACCAGAACGTAAGGATAACGGCTGGTTTGAGACTACCATTTTTTTCTATAAGTGATAGGCGCAAAACAGATGGAGCTTGCTAAATATCATCTGTGAAAAATGAGTTAACGTTTTGCATGTTTTGAATGGGTTACATAACTGGAACGGTTAGCTTACTAAGTGTGCGGTACTCACCGCAAAGGCGCCAACCGCCAGATTTCATGGGGTCCATCTGCATGGGTGCAGCCTGTGGGCTGTCTGAAAGGTGGATTATTCCAAGTTAAAGCATGTGCTTAAACTCCGCCATTGCTACCTTTAGTTTCTCGGGTTATAGTCAGTGTGAACGGCAAAAGACAGGTGGGCCACTCGTCCATAGGTGGGGCGTGAATTGGGCAGCTAAGCGCAGAGCTGCGTTCCTTGGCTAAACGTGTTTTAATACTGAGAAAATAGGTTGGATTAATCTGGCCAGGTATGAGGAAAGGCGTAGCCTGGTGTTATAGATGCAATATCGGCGTTGGTGCCACGTACGCTGAGTTTCGTGGCAGTACCGACTACCTTCTGGCGTCGTGCCTCAACTAAAAGGTCGAAATGCCTAAGAAATTCAATGTGGATGATGGCAAGGAGGACTGCAGCGACTGTGCACACCCGGCGGAACGTGCGCCAAAAACATTGGTCCAATGTAAGCGACAGATAACCGTAGGTGGATATTAGTGTATCATGGGCAGCACGTAAGCTTTTCGACAGAGAGGCGGTAGGCTCAACTGGCATAGGGGAGTGACACTGACCTGTGCCCCGGTAACAATTAAAAAATGGGTCTCGGAATCCTAATCCCTTATGTAGATGAGATCACTTTAGGATTTGCCAACACCGTGAGTCGCGATTACGGGCCCGCCTGGCAGACCGTATGTAGCGGGGTAGCTAGAAGGCTGTACGCACTCAAGAACTTTATTACAGAAACGTGAGTGGTAAATGCAGTAACATGTTGCATCAGGTTTCTTGCGACGGGGCGAAGAGTTCCTAATTCTGGCGCTGAAGCGACTCTATCTGCGATGCTAATATCGCTGTTGTCGACTGCTGGCTAGCCGCGATCGTCGGTTTGGTTGCGCCAGCACAAAGCTGCTTTGGTGCCTTGGTTTTTTCTCTGGCTTCTGCCGTTCGATGACGTGGTCTGCTAGATCTGCAACTGTTGTGAGTGGAAGATCACTTGCCACTGCAAGGATAGCCTGAGTGCTTGCAGAAAAGCTTCGCATCCACACCTTACGGAGAATCGCTACGTCATTGTTGACCGTGCCGATGGGTTATTGCATTTCGCGTAACATAGCTGAGGGCATCCGATCTCTTAGTTGCGGATAACTAAATAATTGCTGCAGTCGGACCTCGTCAGCAGGCGTGATTAGAGAATACTAGCTTGCTTGCGGATCTGGTATTTTTTAAGGGGGGAGCAAAACATTATGTCCATCACCTGCGAGCATTTGCTCTGAGAAAGGCGAGATATAAGTTGTTTACACATGGCAAAATTAGGAGATATCAAAAGAATGTAAAAGACGGATTCTAAGTGCAAAATCAATAAAGAAGAATCATTCTCCCAAAAAGGTGGAGAAGCTATTTCAAATGTATTATATATAACAAGTTCAACGGCGCCAACAGCGCGTGGAGATTGTTTGTCTTCTAAATAGTCAATTTCAACACCGAATAAAATAGACGTAGGTGAGAAAAATTGATCATAAGTATGAATAACATAATCACTGGAAGGAGCTCAGCAGAGTGAAAATTCGAACTGGCTGAACGCGTGTTCTGTAGCAGCATCACCAATCTTTGGGCGGCGCATGGGATAACAGTCGCGAATCGAGGACACGGAAGAAGTCTGCCAAATACGAGACCGGATAGACGTTGGAGGCGGCTGTGCCCAACGCCCATTGTGCATGCTACGTAAAACGGAAGGGAATCAACTAGAGAGAGAAACGTTGCGATAAGTAACTCCTTAAAACCCCATTTGGTCAACGAATATGCCGTCCGTGTAACAAATGTACCTTTTGTAGGTCAAAAACCATAGAATTTAATGTTACAAAATACTGAAACAGCGTGCATTTTGGTAAACTACAGACTCCTCGATGTTTGCGTGGGTTCCATAATGGGGAGGCATATTTCCCAACTTGAAAAGCAAGTTGATCAACAAAATCGGTCTATGAGAAGCAATACTGTGGGCGAAGTCACTCCAATACTGGTGGATTTTCGCCTAACTAGGCTGAAAGGTTCAAAGATGCATGGTCGTCCAGACCATTCTTGAGTGGACAAGAGTTACTGGTGAGGGATAAACAAAACTTTGTATCGTAAATGTTCCGATGGTTTCCAACGATATGCGAATCAGGATAAACCGAATGCTCGCACCTCAAACACGCACGGCGGTTTATTATGTCGCTTGCGTGTAGCCTACACATACGTTTGCAGTGCTATGACAAAGCGCACTGGGCTTTGTTGTTTCGTTGCATCCTAGCGGGCAGACGTATTGGGACACACAAAGACATGGTTGCATTCAGAGTTATGCACCCAGGAACTTGAACGCAAAGAATACTATTGCATCCGATGCAATAGACTAAAGAATGCCAGTGTCGGTGTCTTGCTTTACATTCAGTCTACCTTGCGTGGAAGACTTGTGAGCACCTACCAATGTGACGACGGTTTGTGTGAGTTACTGTGATGCTCGACCTGCCTCCGGTGCGGAGAACTACTTGTAGATAAGTTTATCGCAGCCACATTAGTCCTTGTTTGGATTGGCTGACCCATCTTCAGACCTATGCGTTGTGAAACCTTTCAAATTAAGGGTGATTTTAACGGACTTCGAACATAAGAGCCCGATGCGTATTTTTTGCCTGGATATAGTGAATTTGAAGCAACGTTCATGGATTTGGTACTTGCAACTAGTGCATCGCAACAACCATGACAGCAAACATGCAAAACAAGGCGCTCAATCCCGTACGTTCTCTACATGATGTTAACGTGCAACAAACGACGAGTGCGATACATCCAGATCCCGGAGCCCCTAGCTACAAGCGAAGAATCAGTGCTCAAATTTGATATGAAATTAACTTTTCCACATTCAAGTCCTCTGAAACCAACTTACAACAATTGGAAAACTTATGTTGATGGTCTAGCTTGAGCTGCGAGACAACTGGATTAGTCTCAGTCAAAAGCTGCACCTGTGGAGGACTGTTGGGTATTCCCAAAATAGAGATTGAAATCATTGTGTTCCCAAGTTGTGACATTGAACTGTTTGAATATTGGACCAAATATGCTTTATTGTTATGAAATGGAGGATGAAAATATTGCTCGGAGTCGCAGACTGTGAGACAACCGCCTTCTCTCTGGCTCTGCCAATGATTATGAAGAAAAAACTGGTCAGCAGGACCTCTACAACCTTGCAAAAAGGAATAAGCGCAGACATTTTTAAGCGTCGCTCGCCATCGCCACGAAGGCCGCCCCAAAGCAAATATTTGCTAACGCGAAGCGATGCCTGAAGCCGGCAGGTGATATGCCAATGTTGGCTGGCCCAGATGGACCGCCCCTAACCTCCACTACTGAGCGTGTCTACGCTTTGGCGACGCACTTCCATGCTGTATATGCAGATGTGTAGGTGGATGTTCCAAGTTCCATGTGTACCGCTTTTACCGAACTCGCTAGTCGGAATTCCGGCATTAATGAGGTTCGTCAAATGTTTGACAAACTTGACGGCACCAAGTCTGCCGGGCTTGATGGGCATTACTCACTGTTTCTAAAATCATCTTCGCCCATCGTCTCTCCTGTCGTGCTTGACCTTTCTAACAGGTTGCTCTTCGAAGGTTTGTTGCCGATTGAACGGAAAGGTTTATTGGTGAAACCTATACCGAGAGGCGGTGACCCTAGACATTTTAGCAACTACAGGCCAAATGGCCTGACGCCTATATTGGCAAAGCTTGCTGCGGTAATTGTTAAAATTGCCGCTATTGCAACAGTCAAAGTAGATGCTGACGCCCGCAAAGCACGGTTTTATGCAAGGGAGCTCATACATTAAAAACTAGCTTGTGACGAGGCACTAGTGGTTGAAGGCAATAAGCGAGGGGAAGTTTGTCGAAGTGGGATTCATTGGTTTCATTAAAGCATTCGAACACATCACCCATGAGGTTCCCCTTTATATACTTATGATGTGTGTTGTCGGTGACTCACTGCACCGGTGGACCCGCGACTTTCTTTGCGGACAAAAGTGAAGGCAATTTTTTGACGTCCATCTAATTGACTGGTATACATGTAACCGTGGCATGCCTCAAATCATTGTGCTGGGGCCCGCTTTGCTCCTGAGCCACGTCAACTATATACGTCATCTTCTTCGGTGGTCCTGTGTCTTGTTAGCGGATGAGATGTAGAGTAGGAGAGAAAGTATCGTTCCCGACTACTGTGGCCTATTTCATCGAGGCGTCAAACGACTATTCAGATTGTCTACAGAATTTCTTCACTCGGTCAACCCAGCCATGTGTAGTTATGTGCCTGGTGAAGAGTGCTAACGGCCGAACTTACACACTTGACGGCCAATAGCTGTATCCCAGGCCCTCCGTGAAGGACTTGGGTGTACCGCCGCCCTACAATTTGAAGTCTCTGGACAACGCGAATAGGCTATACCGGAACAAACTGCACGTGCTTTCGGAGCTCAAACCTAGCTTCTGCAGTGGTCTAAAGAAGTACTTATTAGCCTCATTTCTTTCATCCTTAGACCAATGGTGGTCGGCCCACCGAATTCCGGCTACCCGATTTTAGTCACATATGATCGAACGGGTGTAACATGTTTCTACTAGGCTCATCCTTGGGTTACATGGCTTGTAGTACGGAGACATTTGCGCTTAACTAGGAATCTACACGTCGCCCTACATTATGGGTGGGTGTCGACCTTATTATGACCTAACCTATATTACTTCTCGGGGACTTCCGCCTTCTGAGGCCAAGGTTGCGCTTAAGAAGGCCAAGCAGCACACGCGGACACTAATACAAACGTGTCGTGCCGGATGTTAAGCGCGTTCCCCCACTCAGCTTTGAACGGAAGGTTTTAAATATTTGGGACAGTTTGCCTGAAAATGGGATGGAGGCAACGTCAGCGTAACAGTTCAAAACGTTGTTAGATCCATATTTTAACCCATTCCATTCAGAGAAGCATTGCTCATCTGTGATGACGTGTCACATTTATGTCTTCTGCTATACCCGGAGTTAGATATTGTAAGTGTTACATGAGAACGAAAAAGATAAACCCGAAGGAGCACATTTATAATGCTTTTTAGCATAGAGTTAAATTCTACTTGCTTCATGATACAGCATTTAGTGTTCAGTATTCTAAACTCATTCGATGGTTATGTTCAACAAATTGCACTCAATGCATAGTAACGAGGTTGCATTTACCCTCTTGACACCTTTGCGCTCCTACGCGCTTTTTAAATCCATATATAAAACTGTTCCACTTTGAGGACGTCCTTTGATTTAACCCGCAGTTGGTGCCCTACAAGGCTTAAGAGGTACGCATCCGGTATATATAGTTTAACCTTAGTTCCCTTAGCTTTACGACATTTGAATGTTTACCAGTCTGCATTTTCCCGGCGGTACCAGTTGGACTCGTTGACAGACAATGTGCAGTTTTAAAGAGATCAATGGCGCGGCACTATTTTGTTTCCTTTCAATTAGTACACAAATTCATTCTACGAATAAAAAGTGCGAACTATCGTTAAAGTAGGCTTTAAACCTTAAACGATGGATTTCATGTAAATGTCAGTAGAAGCATGAAAAATGTCATTTTCCTTTCCATACATTTATTTTGTCCACAAATGTGGGCTGCACTTGGTTGCTTAATACGCACCTTGCCCGAGATGTTAACGCGTATTAAAGCAGCCTGCATTGATGTGTAAAACTGTCGCTCTTTAGAAGGTTAATGGATGTTAGCACTGATGCATTAGTTAGAACGACGGTGGAGCATGCCGATTTCATCTGGAAAGCTACAGGACATGAGTGCGTGGTTCATTTCTTATAGTTGTTGTTAACTACAACAACTCGACACATAATTAATTTGCGAATTGTTTGGTAACAATTTAAGAATTAATCTTTCTGGTGGATAATAAGTTGACGACTGCATAAGCCGGTGACACACGTATCACTGCCTCGCGTTGCGTGCAAAGCAGCATTTCGATACTACTTGTCAAACACTTGTTTACTACCTGTAAATCATTATAGCAAATTGTTCATTGTTTTGCTAAAATGAAACGCTCTATCCACCAGCGGTTGTGCAAATTGTTGTTTCGGATTTAGTTACTGAATTCATTAGCAGTAGTAGATATTTAGTCAAGCTTTTCATAAAATCATTTAAATCCACTGCATTCCAGAAAGTTTCAAACGTTGACTCATAAAGCGCAAGCAAAAATTCCCGGTTTGCCTTCTTATGCATGATTGCACTTAACAAAGCTAGAAGATTAGTGGAAGTCTTCACCTTTCACCAGGGTTTGCTGTTTCACAGCATAGATGTATGTTAATAAACATGAATTTATAGTGTCATTTGCACATTATAGTGGAAACCAATCAAAGTGTGTTATTATGTCAATAAAACAACTGATTGTGGTAGAATGCTTCCGCGTGCTGCAAATTGGAAGTTGGTTTATGTAGGCGATTTCCCTATCCTTGACCATATCCACTCATTTTCTGTAATTGCCGAAGTATATATTCCAGTACCTGGTCGGCCTTCAGTTTCCGTGCCGTAGTTTCTCACACCCGCCAGCAGCCATTTGTTTGTGTACGGAAGCTTGCAATAAAGCCCACTTCTACAGTCACGTTCACACGAATCCTAGTGGGAAAGTGACGTAGAAGAAATAATGCCTATCAATCAAATTGTTACACAGAAGTTGATAAAATATGTGCTTCATATTGGATATTGAATGAGGCGTATGGAATATTTTTGTTGGTAACAAACAACAAATATTTTCCAAATGATCTTGGCTTCCTTGGAATTGTCATATGATCAGTAGAATTCTTCTACATCATGAGTGTATAACCGCCACCATAATTCTATGTGTTTACTGCAACTACCAAAGTGCTGACTGTACTTGATTTTTCATAATGCACGATTATTTAGAAGGCAATCCCCGATATTCCAGAAAGTTACCTTTTATTAGCTGCCATAAACCTGAGTAAATCAGCATTCCCAATTTTACACAATGGGTTGCCGCCTGGGAAGTAGCCTGGTTTACACTAGCCGTCGAGTAGTATGTTCATAATGCTGCTTCTCCTAACCGAAAAACCGAAAAACCATTCTTTTTAGAAGTTTATACCAAGAAGCCGTATTTGTTTACTTGATGCGAAGGAGAATTTGCTACTCGTGAAGGGTTTTGCGCGTAAAATAGGTACAATCACCATTCCTCAGAATCCTGAACGCGCTTGTGGCTGGTAGTAGCGTATTTACTCACTTACCTTCGTGGATTTAATAAGAGCGGATTTCGCTCAGCTCAGAAAGTGAGTAACTATATACTTTCTGCGTAGAATACGGAATGTTGAAAATCGTACCTAAATATTTCCAATATAGGGAATGATACTTTATGTGAATAAGTGATGATTACTCTGCATAACATTTATAACCCCAAGATGGGGCGGTCTATGCTTGCGGAGATGTATTACGCTGCCAGCTTGCCCAGCTCGTATGAAGCCCATGTCTGCAACCTCAATATACAAAAATTTTAAACTTAAACTGAATAACGATATATATAAACGGAAACAACCTTAACCTGAGCTAATCATCAATATGCCCTACTTATTAGGTAAACAACCCCATTAGGCATCATGTGTGGTTGCACATTTAAAATTCTTGTAGCGAGCTTTTAAAGCCCACCACATACATTTTGGCCATCTCATGGTCACGTTCTGCACCCGCTCAATTTGTCGCATTTCGGCACTTGTAATGGAAACAATATCCGGATGAGCAGTGCCCTATCATTGAACGTACGATTAGTTGGTTGGGCAAGTTGGTTGAAACTGGATCCTCGTCCTAAGAAATCTGACAATTGTTCCAATCTGTACTTCTTCAATGGGACCTTATACTTAGGGTCAATTTTGAAGGATGGACTACCAACGGCTTACCGTAAAAAATACATTTTCTGGATAAATTTGCAGCAGCTTGTTGGATTGCCAAACAAAATCCGAACACCCTGCGATTATTTATGTTGTAAATGATTGATAAAATAAACCAGCCAAGTACATATATCAGTTAATTGGAAAGTGGCCACATTTACTACGCCTTCGGTATGGAGGGAACCACGGGGATTGTTCCTAAGGTTTAGCTTCTAAGATCCACCGTGCATTGTTTTAAAGCAATGCCAGTAACGCAACTTCACTAATGTCAAGAAGAATTATTTTAATTTCGTTTAGAGGAACCAATAATAATTTTAGCTTTATGATGCGTTAAGTGCGCGCAAACTCTCAAGATTCCATTGTAATATTGCAAAATCCATTTCAAAAAATAAGTCTGCATTTGCTTACCTTCAACCCCCAACCCGCACAAAATTGCGATTCCGTTTGATGCTTCCCGTAGTACTCAAGACATTTGCTTGCACTCAGTATAGGCATAATAACCTCCTGCAGCTCAACTGGCTCAGAATTATTGAATTTAGGCAGAAGTTGGTTATCGGCGTCTATGTCAGCTTTGTTAAACAGACATTGGCAAATGTCGTATGATTTGATTTTCGTGTTACTTTCAATGCTGCTTGGCATCTGACCCCAACCAACAGCGTAGCATTGGGTGCCGTGTTCAAATTCAATATGCTGTCTCGCTATGCAAGCATAATTGAGTTCCTTTCCTGCAACATCAAATATGTAAGCGATACATCTCACTGTGCAAAATGTGCCTTGGTTTGTGGTAATCTGCATTAGGAAAAATACAAAGCATTTCGTGATATTTGCAACAGCCTTAATATTGCTAGGAAACTTACATACCGACTACTGTTTTGCTGTTTAGCATCGGTTGCATCTTCTGAGCAACTTTTTATATTTTGTGAAAATTTAATATTCACAATAATGCGACAGAGTTTGTCGGTTTCAATTAGTATAGCCGCAGTACCAGTGCACATTGTACATGTATACAATACGTTGACGAATCGTCTATTGCGTGAGATACTCAGTGCTAAGTTATTGCAGCTGATTTCCGTTATAATCTCATAAATCAATAAATTCCAGACACCCTGAATGTTGTATGATTTGCTACTAAAGAAATTTATAATTTTACCATAGCTAGAATGAACAATTTCTCAACAGGCTAATCTTAATCCAGATAATTTGATTATTCGCATCACCTGCTAGCATAACGTTGCTGGTAAAAGTGCCGTGCTTAAAGAAAACTACTTTTAATATCAACCATTTCAAATTTAAAACAACCGAAGTAACTAAAAGGACCATGCGCGGCTGGTCAAAAACACGGTCTCCTTACACAAATTAGTTTTCAGCTACCAACTTGCTGAAGCTTGAGCAAACTGGAGCAGATAAGCATTGCTTTGTTAGCCATATATCCGCCACCGTTTGCCGGGATTTTGGCATATAAAACATACTAGGATACGATGAGCAATGAAGCATGCAGGAAGCTTGAGACGAGTTGCGCGGATACTTAATGGTATGTGCACTGAAAACCTAGTTGACAGCTTTTCATTCCTTCTGTCCCATGTATATGGTCGCGCAAGGTTCATACCTGCTATGCAGCGTCATCGCTTAGGTACATCCTAGTCTGCATTATTTGCCGAAACCCCCGCAGCCCGTTCCCTATAATTAACCAACAGAGCAATGCTAGCCTGCTACATTTTGCTGAAGCTTTAGCGATTTGTTGCCAGAAAGCCACTTCGTGCAAGCAGTCGGAGTTTATAACCATACTCACATTGCTACGTTAAGATTTTGATAGGTTTAATTTTAAAATAAATATGCTTGAACGAAGTGCAGGATCTAGGCGAACGCCGACTAACTTGTGCTTCAGAGTGATTTGGATACGGTGTATCAAAGGTCGACCCAAAACTCATTGCATTTCAACGTCAGTAAATGCAAAGCGCTTTTCATCCGACATCAGAGCCGCTACTCTTACCGACTTGGAATGAATAAACTACAAAAATCGACTATCGAACATTACTTGGATGTCCTGGTTTTAGATTACTTGGGTTGCTCCAGGCAATCCGAAAAGGCCTCGAAGACCGGGCTCCAACACGACGGTCTGTTGAGGCGGGCGTTTGGACCAATAAACAGCTCCATATTTCAACAAATGCTGAGTGCGTAGGTTCGCCCCCATGTCGAATAGGCAATTCAAGCCTGGCATCCATGGCTGAAACACGACCTTAATGCACTGGAACAACCACAACGCCGGGCATCTAAGAAAGTAATTGGAATTCGCAATCTTTCCTACCAGGAGAGGCTGCAACAACTGGGATTGTTCAGTGGAAGGTATCGCAGACTATGATGCGACCGTATTATGGCATACTTGATTCTGCGAGACCCACATCATGTGTGCCACCCATTACTGCAACTCAGCATCAATACAAACCTGAAAGGCCACGCATTAAAACTGACAGAACAATACAGTCGTCTGGAGTGCAGAAGAAATTTCTTTTCCATTCGTGTCTGTAACCCGTGGAATGCTCCCCCAATATCGGTCATTCCTGCATCGACAATAATAGTATTTAAAAGACGATTGGACAATGCGCTCTTCCACGAATAGTTTGTTAATTGACACTACGTCTCCATCCTACACCTGGAGTTTACCACGGAATTATTTGTTGTTAACTGTGGATGCTGTGAATCTAAGAGGACCGCAGGACTGCGGCGAAGCAAACCATAATCCCCTATTTTCATATTTAAAGTACTAACTAGTTTACTATCCTTATCTTCATTGTTATTATGTTGATATACCCACCAACTATCCAACGGGGCTTGTAAAGCAACGCTTCTTATCCCGTATAAATTTATTGTTCATTTTGCTTAGACGCAACAACATCTTTTCACGGAGTGGTTCTAGCAGCTGAAGAGAACACTCAATATCTTATTTCAGAGCATCCTGTTGAAATGTACTTCTTTGTTGCTAGGCTATACTTTCTCAAGAGTAAATCTTGCATGAAATTCCTAATTTGCCCACAGAAGTGCTTTACTGTCACGCTGGCTGGAATTGTTGTGTTGCCGTGCGCATTTAGGTCAGTCCGCTCATGTCCGTTTGCGAAGCCGGAGAACGATTTGCCCATGCAACTCGACCAGTCAGAAATGAAACCCACACTTTTATTACACGTGCACTTAACGGCCTGTTCTGGCAAAGAGGTTGCCTCACCGTTTGCAGCTGGTTAAGTTATATTTTGACAACCCAAGAGGTAACACCGTGTCCGCAAAATTGTCAGTACGGTTTTCCATTGGTACACTACAGGTCGCCCATGGGTGCAACTTATTTTTGTTTCTCTGGTTGCATTATCTTTTATTAGAATGTGCATTATCTACCATATGAATATTACAATCATTGAGGGACATAAAAAGCTCAACGCGATTGGTAATCCAGGTCACCTACGTACAAATTTTTCAACTGCTCTATGTGTGGAACGGTGCGCATTGTCATCAGCATTATCGTAATATTCCTGCATTTGAAAGTTCATACAAAATCACGCTACCATTATGGAAGATTTCACGTATATTCACACTGTACTACAGCTACTATCGTCCGTAGTTTTGGTGAGCTGTGCAAGTATTCGAAGTTCTCACATAAGTTATTGGCTTCATTTTGGCAGTACGGCAACAATATAGCGACGGGAGTAATACGTTACTTCACATAGTCAAATGCACTTATTGGGTGATAATGAAGGTAACACTCCAAATAGGATCCCCGCAAAACTTAGCGGAAGCTAAACATTAGTTATCGCAAAATATTTGCTTATCATTAATTTAAACTTACGCAATTCTGCAGGTTTAGCTAATTGCAATAACGCCATATCATTTCCTTTAGCGCTTTCAAAAGCCTCATAATAGGTATTAATAAAAACCGTTTTGATCAAGTGTTTCTCATCTGTACCGTGATCAACACTTTGGCGATGATTGCCCAAATAAGCGTAAAGTGATGTACCAATGGTTTTCTCTGGAGTAGATAGCCGTCCTGAAACAACAACCCAACCGTTATCTGTAAAACAGTGAGCTGCGATAACGATCCATTCCAGTGAAACCAGCGTCCCACTGCACCAATAATATTCGTTTCCTTCAGAGTCTGTGGTAACCAAACGAACCTAAGCGTGTTTAAAATAAGTACGAATGGTTTAAAATCTTCACACGCTTTATTTATTATTATGCATTTAGATGAAGAGCAAGCAAAGTGCGCATTCGTCACTACTATTCTTTATTAAACTGCAATGAATGCGAGGCGACGTTGCAACAGCTTTTAGCCCTGTTAATATACATGTAGTTGATAGTCAGGCCAAGTCAGTCTAGGCTTTATGTGCATAAAAGGTGCATTTTCAACATTTCTTTGTCAACTGAACCTTTACTATTGGGTTTCAGTTAAAAATGTAAAGTTTCCAATTGGTAGAAAACTGAAGATTAACTGTCATTGAGCGATCAAGTAACGATTCCAAGGAGCTGGAATAACCCTTCGGGATTTGTATCCGTTTAAAATGGAAAAGAGTTCAGAAAAGTGGTTTCTCAAAATTTCGTTTCAATTGGTGTTGAAATCTGTGGCAAAACAATGAGCAACAGCCAATTTAAAGCCTTCCGCGAAAATAAAATCCCTGATCGTTTATAGACAACATTATGTAAAAAAGTTAGCATTAAGGTGTGTTTTTAGCACAAAGTTTACCGTTCCTAAGGCAAAAAACTATGTCGTTTACGGAAAACAAAGTAAAAAATTAATGATGACGCGCCTTCCAATAAATACATCCCCAATATTTGGCCGTGCTCTATTTGTTTAACAGCCAAGACATCACAAATACCAAAACTTTTGAAACTTTAATCTATTACTTAATGTTTTAGGAAGTCCACCTTACAAAAACCGGCGAACCGTACACATGTTACATAAAAGAATAATATGCAAATTCCCGTAAATTTCATCGTAAATGGAAAAGATTTAACAAACAATTACAAGTAATGTGTACTCCGTATCATTTTACACAGTACAATGAAAAGACAATTATTTGCAGAAGATATCATTTCGGGCTCTCGGATCACATACAAAAGTACAAGCTTTTAGCCATAAAGGTAGAAAATGGAAAAAGAGCTTAAAACATGATCGCGTAGACTCCTACCGTTATGGACCAGTTCAGCATACTACATAGGCAAATACGTTTTATTCCAACCAAGCTATTTGAGTGTGCCGAAGAAAAACCCACACACAAGTTCCCGGTTTACATCTACAAAAGAGATCAACCGCTTTGCCTTTTCAGATATTATTGACATGAATGACAGTCAGCTTGGTGAAGCGATCCGTTTGGCTATATGCAACTTAGACGGGACCATGTGAAAAATCCATTAGCTTTAATTCAGTAAAGCATAAACACTGTCACCTCAAAATTCCGTTTCAGATAGCTTGTGGAATATGCATACTTAAATATGTGATGCCTGTATTGTAATTTAATGCGCAGGCGCAGCGTGCAAATGGCTACTTTCATCCATGTTCCACGGCCGCCGGATGGAAAAGAATCAAGAGCAGCTCCCTTCTCTTTTCAGAAATATCCACCTATCTGCAGTTGCAATTTAGAGGAAAGGTTGTGACAAAGCATTATAGCAACCTGTAGCCACCGTATTTCGAAGGACTCAGTGCTGTCAATCTAGTCGCAATTTGGACAAGCACAAAGATAGCAACGCTTCTGATCATGCTTACCCAAGAGATTTTCGTCAAGGCACGTGGCATTTACCAGGTTGTCTTTAGTTGTTTAAGCAATTCCATCGGCAGAACGGATCAGCGTCAGCCTACGTGGGTTGTTGAGCGAATTCCAAGTGGGTTGATGTCGCTATAGAAGGTCGAACATGAGGACAGGCGTCGAAATACAAAAAACAGACCGCCTTTGACAGCACTTACAGTGTACAGATAATCCAGTTGACCAGGCCGAGGCGTTTACAATTATCTACCATAGCCTTAAAGCGAAAATAATCAAATACGCACCGAGCGTAGATATTAATTTTAATTGCCTTAATGTTATATGCAAACAGCAACGGGCTGTCACACACAAGCTTCTTTGAGGAAAGTAACGCTTGCCTCACTAATTCTGATTCTGATTTGGTCTGTGACGGAATGTACCTTCGCGTCCAAGTTTCAAGCTTTTGCTGGGGCTGCATCAGTGTTTGTTTACAATGTTGCATTTTGCATGCGATCATAGCGCCCGAAATAATATATTCTTCAACAAGTGTCTTAAGTCACTGTAAGGAAAACGTATTCGTTTGGACAATATTTATCAGTCAAGTGCCAAAGCACCGCATTCTTAGGTACATTTCGGTTTATCCATGTTTACCTTCATTTCATGACTTTTAGCTCCAGTATTCAGGGACCAAACAACTTAGTTTGCAACTGTATTCTCACTCCGATTACTGACGCAGATTTTACTTTCGATTCAGCTAGCTTGGCAACAAACTCAATTTCTGGAACACCCTGTAATAAAACAAAATGTTTTATTTGTTTCTGTTCAGCTGCAAGTGTATTCTTGTTACCATAAAAGATAAGTTTAGCGTCTTTTCTTAATAATTGGTTAGGCACATAGGAAAAGGAGGTATTCTGTTTACGTGGAACCTATCGCTAGCTATAGGCACTTAACCCACTTGTCAGCAATTATCTGAGGTTTCAGTACCCGTAGTACATACATTCAAACTACCACTATTAAACTAAAATGCTTAGTTCGTTAAGTGAGCCGTTACACTCATTTTAGGTCTTGCTACGGTGTGTTGTGTAATATTGCCAGATCGCATCTGCTTTGCGAATTGGCTGTCTGAAAAGTATTTCTGTGCGATTACCCGATCATTTCCCGTTTCTTTCTTCTTTTTCCACGCAATAGCTGACTACTCACGTAAATACTGCACATAAAGTATTAGTTTTGTACCTGCAATTTACCACAAGATCATTCAATCTGTTGTAAGCAATATCTTACATTATTTTTAACGCAATACATTCTCATTTGAACTCTTCAGCCCAATATATGTTTTACCTGTATAAACTAAAGTCACTTGACATGCACCGCAATATTATCCAACGGTTATTTCCATTTTTATTAGAAATGCTAAAACCGTAACTGAATAAACAAATAAGTAGTTTGCAGATCACTTATGGATGTGGAAGGTTGTTCCCTAGTAGTATAAGCTCAATCAATTATATCCTCTTTTTGCTTTTATAAGTAACAGTTAACTTTTGGCAACAGATGGTAATTGTAACCGATATATACCGAAGTTTCCTACATGCTTTTGGATTAGCGATTCCCACAATCACGTAAAAGATGCTCGGGACAGCGCGACATAAAATATAAGAGTCTGTGGTCCAAATGTTTATGGGCAGATGTTTTTCGTCATTCGGTCTGGAGCCATCCACACCTATCTTCAAAGCTTTATCCAAGGATTTTGATGTCCCAAACATGTTATTCGCGCTTTTGAATTTAAATGATAACTAAGCGCAAATTTACAACTACGTACTGTACAGCATGCGCTTATATTTCGCGCAACTTTGTTCCAACTGATGCACATAATCAGTCTATTAAACCTTTGACCAGTTCAGAAAGATTTCATATGTAAGTTGTAGGTGCTCATGCCGTCTTTATGAACATTACCGAAAGCAGTTATTTGTAGGAAGTTTGATCTTCACGGTCCACTTCGCAATATAACGAATGCAAGATATACAGCAGTGGGCTGCATGTATTGCAACAATTAAACTTGAAGTTACATTCGGCCAACAAGTTGACGATACTTTCATTTATCACTGATGTATAATACGAATGACATTATTTAATGCTAACCACAGAACAGTTGCTTTGCTAAACTGTCAATTGTATAGCTCGGCTCAAACTCACCAGCCATGGCCATGAATTCGATGTTGTTCTTTTATCTCCAGTAGGGTTTGACTCAGCGTCTTCGTTCGCGCTTTGGATTCCACAGTTTTCAAGCATACCTGTTTAGAAAACAAAGCGTTTCCATTTACAACGAATTACTGGCGCACATTTTCTTGACTATGCATGTTTGCATCCGTGAAAAATCACGCTGGAATAGAGCTATGGTTACAACCACAATCTATACATTATGATCTCTCATAAGTGTCAAGAAGCTGCCACTGTTTCTATATACTCCTGCCTCACTGCGCAATATGAGTTGTCAGAGTGGGTAAATCACTGTTATTAAACCTAACGTTGGGTTGATTTCATGAACAGCAACAACCTACAACAATACGATTTACGCAAACTTCTATGCGATTTGCGTCTAATTTGATTTTCCACTGCGAATCAAATAAACGCTCCTACCCAATCTCAATGATTCCTATGCAAAATTGCCTGATTTCGACTGCAATAAAACACATGCTAGTAATCGTATTTTAAGAACCCAAACTTGTTTCCGCTCATGGATTGCGTAAGACGAGAACGGAACTTAATGCTCATCACAATTTTGAAGCTGTCATCCAATTTATTTGGTGGCATACTTATTTGTTGTTGCATGCAAATACAATAGGAAGTAGTCGACGATCAGGCAGCTTGAGTCACCGATGCGCTATGCTGTCGATTGCGGCTTAGATACGTTAGCATCTACCCTGTGATGACCGTTTCTTCTCTGTTTTTTAATATATGCATGGACTTCCGTCTAAGCTCGACCTTGCTTTAAGGTTAATACTGATTTCTAGACCTCTTAAGGGCAGAAATTTGTCGTCAAGAATTTCCATAATTTCACGCTTTTGCGTGTGCCTATCGATCAAGATATATTGGAACATCCATCGTGGGCCTGGCTGTGATAGCCACGGCAGCACTGCTTATCTTGGCTGTATAGTGGATTGACCAGAACAGCGGCAAGCGCCGTGCCTGCTTATTTGGTTGCTTTAAACTAACAAGTCAAAACACGTAAGGCATGCCTTTGCATCTACCGCGGACCCAGTTGACATACACGGGCGGTCAGATTTTACTTATTGGCGCATACGTATGTCGTACGGTCACTAACCATACATAGGCCTCCTCTAAGGCGGACACATTGGCGTTTAACATAGCACGCCTATGATTGCTGTGGGAACAATCACTTATCTTGAGCACTTAGTCTACCTAGTCTTCCGAATATATACTCTTAACTACTATTTACATATCAAAGGCATTATTTCGGATGTAGTAGGCTAATGATTAATCAATGTAAAGCTTGCTGGTTTGCTGACTCATTTTCTGATGTTTGCGCTTAAGATGTTTTATCATTTTCCTAGGGATCAAAAATAAACGGGCACAACCTGATAGTCTAAGCATCCGACAACAACACGTGCAAGCATAGACTGCTATAATTCACTGTAAGTGTCCCATAAAATCTCCACATCATCGCACCTATCAAACCCGCAACCACCAACCCTGCGTACCAGAACTAGTACGTGCAAAGGAGAAAATTATGCTTGACATTTCACCGATAGACAATCAATTTGGAACTAACGATCATTTTGCTATACTTAGCAACTATCTATGTCACACAAAATACCTGGCTACCCGAACAACCTCCTCGTGGTGCCAGCTGGGTGGTTCGGATGTAAGACGTTCCATCAAATAGTTCAACGTTAAGGTTTGAGGACGTTCTCGGATTTCGCCTGGCAAGATTGCTTCTTATAGAAAGCCACAAATATCCGTTTATCAATCTTATGACGTAGTGAACGTGACTCGCCAAGAACTAAAGGCACTGTCACGTAGATTTCTGGATAAGTCTAATTAATACACAGACTTTAATCGGCTATCGCTACATCGCCGACTTTAGCAAACAGTCACGAATACAGCGGCACGCTTACAATCTTAATCTACAAAGCTACACATATACACAACTACGTACACGTCCATAGGCACATGTACTGTTTTGGCAAACTTGAATTTTTGTACATTTTTATTCACACTTTGTTATCACAACATGAATATGCCTGACAAGGCGCGTCACGCGTTGCCAAGAATAAAACGATTTTGTAGATATACGCGGAATCACTGCGCATTAGCGTACTCTACAACATTCAGACAGACCTTGTTGCACTGAATGTAAAATCATTTCTAAAAGGTGGCTGCTTAAAAACGCTATGTCCAATTTGCTGGCTGTTTTAACAATATGATCGTAACAAATTTGGTGACTATGTATGTTTGTTTCACCATGCTATAAGCATACTTTAGAGGTGCAACTCAAATCGCAAAGCTGTTGGAAATGCAATCAGCCCCGGCTATAAAACTTGGAACGGACCAGCTTGTAAGCGATGTTATAATAACGCTTTTGTCTGTGATCGTAACTTTACCCAAAATAATACCTGTCTTGCGAATTTTACAATATTTATCCAAACTAGGTTGCTTAAACAATAAAACATACTATTCTACCGGTTAACACCCGATAGATTGACTTTGGTTGCTGAAAATAAGTTAATTTTATCTTGATTCATTAGGCGCGGACGACAATACGAAACATCTGCTATTGCAAAGTGTTTTACCTACTTAATTACCACAAATGCAGCTTTTTGTCACGTCATATAAACACTACAAAAATGAAAAAGGTTACCCTTGCTATGCGCATAGGGTTCCCCTCGAGCGGGGATGTTGAGTCAAGACATTAAACATAGTTGTCGTAACGCCAGTCGATACCTGACCAAACGGTTTTAAAGCGTGCTCACAAGAGTAAATTGTGTCTGTCATGAAATAAGTAAGCTAGTTTTCAAAAGCAGCAGTTGCTTAGATCCAGCAAACACTTTCTTAAATTTGTTAGATGAAGGCTTTGCTATGGTTTTAATAGAAGGTGTACAAAGCTACGATTTTACATCCAGGGAAAATCTCGGTTTCCACCACCATCAATCCTTCATCACCATCAATCAAACACAACACAAGTGCATTCTACACACGATGCATCAAAGACGGCAAGCGTCAAACTGAGGGGAAACGTTATCGCGTAATTGCATTTTTCAAACCATTAACCGCCGGAAACCCGGCATTCCACGTTACGGACTGGAAAGGTAGATAGTCTGTTATCTACTTTTAGGTGGATTGGTGCTAGGCCTACCTGCAAAATATTATGTGAAGGGGAATCCAAAATGCATGCACATTATATATTTTTAGTAGTCATTTAAGCATTCACCTTAAGTCAACTAATTCGTCATCGTCACTTTCAATCAGCAGGCTTAAACTAGTCTGGAAAAGCACCAGACGTCGGCTTTGCGACGTTCTGGATCTTGTCACTGGTGCGCCTCCCGGCCGGCCCCTGCCGGGTACCATACCCTTGACTTCAGGATGCCAGCAGCTAGTGCTACTTCGCCCAGGGTGACAGCAGCAAACCTGCGTGATTGACAATTTACTGTGATATAGCCCGGCTCATCTTCAACTGAACTGCCAGTTACGAGATGTAGAGAGGAAAAAGGCTAGCCTCACGAGCTAGGAATTTCCGCATAGCGCCTATGTGCCACATAGGACTTAGAAGCTAAACGGACAGGTTTTATAATACTGATGAGTAATAGCGACTTTACTATACTAATTAAGGCTAAAGTGATCGCGTTCGGTTCGTATATACAATACTGTTTAAGAAAGCTGTTACTTTGAAACCCTAGCTGCCATTCTGAAGTTCACTGTAGTTCTTGTCCTCTATACTTTCAATTCAAAATTTATCCGTCAACCGCCACATCCCAAACGAAAACGTTTTCATCCTTTATTGCAACTATTAGCAATGCAGAGACAAAGTTATTTATACCATTATATACATTGCTACCATATATCACCGCCTGTTTTCTTAAGGGAATTCTTCGAAAGCAGTATTCTAGGATAATTGGAGGGTCAAGTTTGGATTACACGTTGTGTGATTGGATTGCGACACGCAACCTCAATTTAATAGACTGCGATTCACATTGAAATTAACCGTAGTCACTGCGATCGCTGGGACCGTATTCAAAGTAGATGGAATTTGGGTATTGCCCACCCGAAAACACTGCACAGCCACGACGCGTTTCGATGTAATTTCATCTCATCAGGTGGAGACAGCAGGATTTGAACCCACGACCATTGGAATAGCAGCCAACACTACTACCCCTTTGGCTACCGCTTTCATTCGGTGTAAAAGCCCGAATCAGCCTAACAGTTTCCTCTAATCCCAGTCCATAACGCTACCAGCTGGCGAATTTCTGTTGTGTTAAACAGGTCCGCTCAGTAATTTCAAATTTTCTCCTTACGTTTGTGAAACATTCATTAAACTACCAGGCTATGAAGATTTGCACTCACTTTATATATGTGACCTAGAATGCATAAACTATTTACCACCGTGTTCATAGAAACTATTCAATGCTAAGCAGTTCTATGGTTTAGAAACGCTTTTATTTCTCATGGTAAATTAAACCAATATTTCTTTATAATGTAACACCTGCTGTTTCCAAAAAACACTAAGTCAAAATTGGGTAAACAAACACCAATGAAGCAAGAAGTTGGTTCTGAAGTTGGGAAATTAAAGTGAGGAAAACGGTAAAAACAACATTAATACCATTGATCAAACCTGCTCAGATCTCGCATCTACGTGGAACATAGCACTTATTTTACTTAGTTATTTTAATTTGCCTTATCAGCGTTGCGCTGTATTCCATGGACTTACTTAACCTATGTAGTTAGTACGACCTACAGGTTTAATGCAATTAAACACACAAAGATTCATAAGGAAGTCTCATGTAAAATATTGGATGGAATCATTCTGTTTAATGGAAGACTAGTAAAAGTATCATATTGACAAGTAACTGCATTTTACAATATTTTTATGTAACGTATTACGCCAACGCCTAGTGAGCTGTCAATGAACACTAATCGTTCGTATTTCTTAACCTGCAAGCCTAGAACATCGTTATTGGGAGACATGATTTAAACTTATTATTATGTATGAACAGTGGACAGCATTAGCCTGATTCACTAGACGATTTGCCCTTATTTCGAGAGGCATATTGTTCCTACTCACAAGGAATTTTTAACATTATTCGCATACAAAGCTACCGTAGCAGCGCTGTCAAATTATAAATAAAACGCCACCAGAATTGTGACAGTTATTTTAAATACCACGCGCAGTTGTTCTAGTTTCCTTTAAAAAGAGTTGTCGCTAATCAGCGTTGGTTGACAACGAAGCTGAGTGTTGAAAAATATTGAAACATAGATAATAAAAGGCCAAATTTTCTCTGTCTGCGTTTGGTTTATTTGAAAACATTCCAGAGGTTTTTCTCTGTGATTTGGTTACTGGAAGACAGTTCCATCTAAACATTCCATGCTATGAAAGACGTCATGTTATGCTAACCAAAATTTAACACAAAGCTTTTGACCACATATTAATATTATATTTTCCTTATAATAAAGAACCAGCGAACATTGGCTTGAATGCGGTGGTAAAATATAACACTTGTTAGCTACTTAGTAAATCAAACCGTAATACTGTAACTAGTGTAATAAAGTGTCCGTTTCCTACAGTCAACTATAGGTTTCATCTGTTAAATCACACCGGCCCAAAATTCAATATTCTTCAATGGTTTATATCTACCAAGAAGCCTGAACTTATGTCGATTCTGTAGTAGTTTAACAGCTCACTGAGCTCTCATATACACCAAGTTCGTTGGACAAAATTCATTTTATTTACAGTGTGGTCCCAATTTAATAAACCTGAAACCCCTTCGCCTTGCTAATACCGATCCATAAGACGCCTTCGCGAAAGCTTTGCATCTCATTACTAACTCACTATCTTTGCGGTATTGCCCGCGGTTTTCAGGCTTTTGTCAGTAATATTTGATCACGTCATATTGCTAGTATGCGAGGTGAAAGATTAGAAACCTCATCTGCAAAAACAACTTTCGGTTTCCTAAAGCAGTTCGCTTCCTTACAATGTACACTAAAACATTTTAATGCGATGTTTCCATCCGCAGCAAATCCAATCGTACATCGTTGTGTAAGCAAGTTTACATTAAATGCAGCTTTACCCTTTAAATAGTATTTTTGTTTGTCCATTAACACTAAACTTTGTTTATTGGAACAACAATGGAGAACTGTACGTCGTGAGCAGCAAGCATTTAAATGCTGCAATTTAGCGGTGCACAGGATAAACACTCCGGGTATTACAAGTTGGCTAGGTTAATATTAGATAGTTACAGTAGAAAACATGCGCTTATTGGTATAACAACATGAGCTGCTATATATATTTAGCTTACTAGTCATCGCTAATCCAATCACTAAACTGCCACTAACTCTTAAGCAAAGTACCAGAAGTTAACAGAATTGTCACCAGCATATTGTGCATAAAACTATTTATTGGGGAATATACATAGAGGAATAATAGTCTAATATGATTTAAAATAGAATTTGCACTCCTAATACACAGGCCTTAAAACACAAGTTATTACCTGAGCTAGGCAATCGATTGCTTACTAAAGAACGCATAAATCGCAATGCGATGTTTTCACACTACCAATGATTAGTAGTTTGGATGCAAATCACCATAAAACAGGAATGAGTGCCTTAACTAGTTTCCTCAATTCCTTCTGATATCTCCACGCCACCTCATCAGGTAACCACATCTATATAAAACGAGTTCCTTTCTCCTGTGATGGATTGCCTTTATTTCATAGAACATTAAATTTCATTTACGAATAAAACCACCGCTGGTGAGATAGATTGGTTCCACTCAAACAGTTATGTTCGACCGTAGGTAACAATACGAATTAAATTTTAAATTACCAAATTCTCTCCCAAATTATTGTGTGCATCAGAAATATGATTAATTTAGTTGTTTTGTCTAAAATACTTGTAAACCCGTATCAGCCAAGTAAACGCTACCCTGGTTAGGACATCCGCTCTCTATATTCGTTAACTCCGAACCCGTATTTTCATCCTACAATCAGTCGCCGAAACAGCATCTGTTTGTGCAACACTTCGTAGATTCAAAATAACACCAAATTATTAGACGTTAACGCAGTGAAATAATGTTTAGTCTACATATAAAGTATGACGTTATAATCTTTGACCAAAACAGGATCATATAGCTTGGCAATGTAATGTTCGCCACATAGCATACATGGTTAGTAATGTTTCCAAAGCATGTGCAAATCGTTACAATTTCCTTGGTTGTCGTACGGATTCAAGAATTTCATGCAAACGTTTGAAGTAAACCAACAGAACACAGGCGACAATTAGTAGCAATATATCACAAACGCCTGCTCCATTTTAAACCGCGGTATACATCAGAACCGTGCGAATAATACGTGCACGTGACAACGAGTTACCTGTAATTGGTCAAGTATTATTTCAAACTCAGAAGTGCGAGATACTCACCATAGGTTAAACAAGTTTTCTTATTCTTACATGTGCGCGTCACTTCGTAATATCTACTAGGACAGCGTCTTGCACCTGATCTATTGACGTCGGATGGCTTCCAAGATCCGTCAGCACATTCACGGCGTCGACGCTGGACACAATCAATTGGATCACATTTGGACCAGTTGGACCACGTTTGGTAGCGCTCAGTGGGAATGGTTAGGCTGTACACGAATTTTTGCTCAGAAGCGTCAAATTCTATGGAGGCTTCCTTATGTTAACAATGCAAAAGAGAAAGTAAACCAAAAAATGAAGGGTATTCTTGCTCACTTTAACACAAGTAAGTTAGTGTTTGGGTAAATCTGCGCTCTCCGTTGCGCACTTATCTCGGAGAGCGAAATCAACATGGCAAACGCTCTCAAGGTGGAACTTATTTAATACTAGCTAGTTACCTTGCAGTTATGTTAGCTAAGTTAAGCTGTAAATGCAATTGCTTACTTCACAAGCTCCTGTTTACATAAGTTACGCTTTTCGTTTTTTCAATTGCATACATAACTTGTCTAGGAGTTCTTACTACGCTAAACGTTGCGCTCACTAAACTTTTGGAAATATAAAATGCTTATAAATATAACGTAGTAAGTAGAAAGTTTCCGAACGAACATGGGTGTCACTTGGTACATTATATTCCTCCGAGGCCCAAACTGGAGTAAGTATTGTAGCTGTAGTCAGGTAAAATGAAGGCAATATCCGACCATCTACTTGCATCATGTTCACTCAGGTGTACAGCTTTTGATAAACTACTGAGTTTTAACTAAGTTTAGCTGACAATTCTTGGTTTTGTGCTGAGCTGTTTAACAGTTGTTCATTAGCGTTGTTCATGATGAGACTGCTTACATTCAACAACACGCATAGACTAAAGTTTATGTAAAGCTTTTGTACACTTTCCGCTGAATGGTGGCCTACGAAATACCTTACATCCATCTACAACTCTAAAATATATCGCACATGTTAGAATCAAGTAATCTGAGTTGCCATTACGCTCTCAGAGTCCGTGTACTCACCTTATCGGTTACGTGCTCAATAACCTCAATCCTAGGTTTTGTAGCTCCAACCGGCCCCAACGCCCCCAAGTTTCTCTGGGTCGATGGGGTTACCCGGATGTCTCCGAGTGCTTTGATACCATATTTACCAAAACGGAGGCTGGAAGTGGTCCATACATTTGTCGAGTATTCACAGAACAAAGCAACTATCACCACTGTAATCGACAGTACGGTATGCATCAAAAGGAGATAAGCAATTTTCGAGTGGCTGTAGTCTAGGTAACAGCTTATTATATGGCACAGATTTACCCCATTCCTCTCCATGCGGCATTTTGGGACCAATGCACAACATAGTGTGGGCTCATAAATATACGAATGAGTGAAGAATTGCTTAAACTAACTTCGCTCCACATGAAAATACTTGCATAAATAAATCCTTAAGCATTGTGCCATGCAAATTAAGATAGTCTGGTTTTGACAGGCACACGAATGGAGCTAAAGTTTTAGACGTAGTGCATCGGAGTCCTTATTGAAATCTGATCAGTAAAATTATTGACCCTTCCAATCAACGGCTTTGTGGCAGATCATCGGTTATTTGCAGTTCAGCGCCTACGATATAGGATTATTTTACCTTTAAATCCAAGAGGAATTTTGTTGTTATATTACGGCAAATGTTTACAAAATTTGGCTTTAGTTTAACTATTCCATTTTTTAAGGGAGGTTTCTAAGTCATCTCCTTTCCTAAGTCATTTTCATAGCAAGAACATTACAAATCATTTTCCGCCATTTTTGTTAAACAGAGGTATATTCAGTTAGTTTCCTAACCTTTAATGATCCCAATGGTAGGTGCGGCTGTGCAGCACTTTATAACCGTAGCGTATACGCCACTTCTGTCAAACAAATGAAGTAAATACCATAATGGCAATGCAACTAGGACTTACCAAGTCCATAGGATATTGAACCGATTGCAAATGTGACGGAAAGGTAAAACTTGGCTTCGTGGGCTTCACAATTTACCCACGTCAACACACATTTATACCAAGTACACATATTGCATAAATCGTGGTAAGCACAGTGTTTGCATCTTGTAAGCACTTGATGATCGAAGTAAATACTACTTTTTTGTATATGGTGTAATATGTCGTCACATCATTTTCACCAGTGCGTGTCGTGGGGGCATTTAAGACAAAACAAGAAGCGCGTTCCAAAGCTGACTAATTTTGGGAAAACGCAAATTCCTGTGGCAAAATCCGCCTTCTTTAGGTGGCAAATTTCACTCGGCCGTTTTTCACGTTCGTGTTGCGGCATCATTGCCGGAGGTGGTCGCCGACATGGCAACGGTATATTAAAATCTGGTAGCGCAAAATAGGGCTTAGCTGCGGACGGCAATGTCTTCCAGTGCACACTCATAGGACTTCCAGTTGTAGCAGATGTGGCAGATGGAACAAGCCCGTGTATCCTTGGGTTGCTTGTTGCTAGGATACCGCAATGCCAAATTTACCAGGCTTGTATCCTTGTCTACGTGTGGTCTTATATTTGTGCTGAGCATACACATACATATGCGCGAGGATTGACTTGTGCGAACGTCATACGTAAGAGACCAACAATCCTCTTCAATGCTTTTGATAACATAACGGATTTTTCCTACCTCCGATATCGTCTTGCATCACTACTTTCAGGTCACCAAGCTATAAAGCACTCTTCAATACATGCCTTCAAGTTACATAGGCCCTAGAAAATAAATAAATAAAGCAATACTAGGTGAGACGAGGCACGTCTAGAAAAGCGTGATCTGTAGCACAAGTAAACAATACAATGCTTATTACAGATTTCCTCATCCTAGTACTGCGCTTAGCTTCTTTGGAAAAACACGTTTCCTGACCTTAAATTTCAGAACAAAACATGTATTGTCTGTCTGAATGTCTTTGGTACTGAAGTAAGAATTTTTGGAAGATAAACGAACAGATATTGATTGGCGCGTTTGTGTTATAACATGGTTTGTAGTTTCTGACATGTGAGTTACTGCTAGCTTTTCCGTACGCGTGTAATCTTCCTTAAGTGATCAAAGTTGGCACTATATGGAATTTTTATTTAGCGATGGTTAGGGTTAAACAATATGGTTTTATCCTTGTATATTAACGGCCTCTTTTGAAAGAAAACGTCGCAATTCCTCCCAGTGAAGATCATAAAATCCGTTAGAACAAGTCACATATACCTCCAATTAAAAGGTCCTTGTATCACCTTAACTTTACAGATAGTACTAGAAACCTTAACCTTTCAAGCGTCCTATACTCAGGAGTCTAAGCAACCAAACGATGCTGGTTAACTCTACCACATCAGAAGCACAGTTGACTGTATTAAACTTATATTATCAGATTCCTTGTCATGCAAAAGAATCATGACCATTTACCCTATATTTGGCTTTTGACTAATCCAGGCAAAGTATGACCTTTCCGATCCCCTACTTTTTCTTGGTTCACTTCACACCTTACCGACAGAATCCTAGAAGTCATAATAACAAAAGCACACATCCTGTCGCACCCTGGGGGCATGTGGCGTCCTTTAAGGTAGCTTTCTGGAACTACTATGTTTCCTTATTTATATACATGACACTTTTTGTGTTATGACCTACGGTAGGCTCTGCATCTTTGTGGATGTTATAAAGGTTTGTAAACATTTGATCCCAGAAAGCAAGCACTCACGCTTCGAAATACAGTAAGGGACTTAAATAAACTTCAGGATATTGTTAAACTTTAAAGTGTGTTTCTTCGACGAAACGACTAATATCACCCTACACAATTAGGATCTAAATGGTCGAGCACTAATATGCTTCGATAAAACCCTTGCACGCGGTAATAAATGAATACACTTACGTCCTCAATACACCGTCATTCTTAACTTCTCCAGACATGCACACTGTTGTCAAAGTCAGGAAAGCTAATGCACTGTTGCTCAAATTCTTCAAATTTAAGATGGCTAAACTTCGACTGTACAAGACTTGTACAGGCCAGGTGTAGAATTACCGTTGTTTGCTATTCGGCAATGCTAGGCAGAGTGACACATCTGCACTAGGTCGCGTTCCGTATGCTTTTACAATACAGATCTTGGGTTCTACGCAGTTGCTAACACACTCCTAGTGCTACAAGTTGGTGAGGTTATATCTGCTATAGCAGCGTAGAAAAAGCTTAAACATAGCGTTGTTTAACGAATGAAAGCGTCAGTGCATGCAAACGCATGGATATTTCCCAAAGATGCAATAATATGAATACGAACTTTTCTGTGACTTAACGCATACCTGTAGTATAAATGCTGCGCAACTACATGTGTGTAAACGATTTACTCAATCAATGGCCAGAAATTTGCAAATTCTCACGCTGTCTATTAGATAGTGTGCACCTTCCTTGTAGGCATAAGAAAAGTTCATTTATTTCCAATGGATTTGCGACACCTCCAGTGTACTATGGCGGAAACAACGGTTTATCTGATGGAAACAAAAGGCGGAGTTTGCCATGTCCGTTATACACCAGGGTCATACATTATAGCCACAACTTTCCTGCCTAAGCTACGTAGTGAAAACGGACCTAATTTCAATTACCAAACCTTTAAATATTCATTAAGTTCTCGCCTTACTCAGCTAGGCAAACCACAAGGCTACAGTTCGTATAAATGGTCAAAATACGTATGCTGGTGTGATTTTTGTTGCTTGTTATGGGAGGTAATTTGTGCCCCTTGCCGTCGCGAATAGAAAGTATTTGGATTACGTTTTGTTACTCTAAATGATTTCCTCAAAGCACCCTTACCATGTATTTTGAAGGCATTTTGCCTAGCTGCAAACACAGCTATAGTTAAGCCGGAATCAACCTCGAAATTATAAGTAGGCCATATTGTAGTCGTTATAATAAAGTAAAAAGATTTTCGAGTGACCTAAATTCGTCTGAAACGAGACGACTTCCAGTCACTAAGAATGGTGTTCCAACATAGCCTTATAATTCACCGCAAATACACTCACAGTGATTGCAAAGCTCTCAGCATTGAGCCGAAAGCTTCTCCTAAATAGTAGATACGCCTTACTATAGCTGTTAAGTTATACCTATAATTATTTTTGTGTGACCAAATGTCGTTCAATAGGTGTCAAATTGGTGTCGCAAGGGCACAAATATTCCTAACACATGACGCTCAATAGTCACTCGCGAGCACCGGAATTACGACTTCCTAGAATATTATCGCATCTTAGGCAAATGATTGACATGATAAAGACGCGAAACTTTCGTTAAACGCGTACACATACTGCTATTTATTTTTAGTTTCTGTTTTGCATCTGCTTGTGACCGAAAGGACGTCATTTACGATGGCTGGCATTCCAACTCTGTGGACAGTGCCTATTGAAAAGTGACTGCAGGAAAACGTTAAGGCACCACCGCTTTATTTTTCAACCATGTTAATATGCTGTTTTACTAGACCACATTGAACTCAAAGTTGTTAAGCCTATATGGAAATCAACGTCTGAAGTTGAACCGGGTCCTCGTTTTTGCGTCCTATAACTCACTTGTATCCTGTCGTTAACCGGCCATACTAATCGCTAAGCCTGTATGTTCACATAGAAGCCCGTGATAAAGGACAAGCAATTACTCATTTTCTTCTACTTGCAATTATTTTGCACTGTTGCTTTCAAAATATTCCACAAGAAGCGATGGTTGCCATCGATAAGGTTGTCACATATACGCATCAGAAAACAAATAAACAAATAAGTACTATGTACAAAATTTTGTGTTTTCTTAAACCAGTGTAAGAACTTCGTCTCCCCTACGGAGTATGAAATAATTGTCGGCCTACTGACGATGTAGTGGATACATCCCTGACCCACCCAAACAAATGGCTACCTCGAATATGATAGGATTAGCTAACAAGCACTTCTCGTCTAGGTATGTTTACTCATTACATGGTGCTAAACACATCAATAGAAACTTCAATATTTTATCAAACATTTTACGCATAAAATTGCTAAAACACCAAAGTTGTGAAGTGCACTTTTGATATAACTCTTCAAGTGTTTATGATTGGAATGCTGAAAGCCAAAGCAGCATATCAAAGGATTACTTCGGAAGGTACACTTTTGGTTATTGTCTAAGAGAAAAGAAGCACACAGTCATCTTGCCGGGTTTAGTCTTCGAATAACAAATAAATTTCGCTAGATGGGCTGTTGGGGTGGACTGTCAGCCGCAGCAACGAAAACCTTTGTTATTCGCATCCGATCGTGTTGACATGTAAGCGGCCAACTTGATAATTTAGTACTCTTACTTTTATTGGCAACGTGATTTCATTAAATTACTCAGCTGGGAGAACGAATCAATACGTTCACTACCGACCCGAGCTACAGGTATTCCGAGACATTGCAACGTACTTGTTTGTGGCGAAATTTCGTCGCTGCCGACATTGCACATTTCCATGCCTCATTATCGTGCACGTTATGGTTGCACAGAAAATTGCTGACTATCAAAAACATGAGTTGCCTCCAGGTAGCCAAAAATCGAGGTGACATGCAAACTGCTGTAGCGTTTAACGAAATAATACTAATACATTTATCCTCAAACAGGTGGGGCACGCCACATGGAGGGTTAATTACAAAGGACAAAAGTGAAGACCTTTTATGAGCATTGCAATAATGACAGTTGTAAGTTGTTCAGGCGCTCAAAGTTGATGCCTTACAATTTGTACAAAGGGAAAAAGGCATAAGTCTGAGGGTTGCGAGATGGTGACACGTTTGTATAAATATAATTAGACTGCCGCACATTGCAGTAATACGGGAGTCACGATTAGATCAATATTACGGTTGCTATAATAGGAAAGCACTGGTGGATTACAAGACCAATATTAATACACCAGGTTAATGTGAGTGTAACGTAACAATAAATCGCGAAAGCCAAGCACAAGGTTTGGAGATGAAATGTGCAGGGGCAGAAGTGTCATTATTGTGTGCATATCAAAACTGGTGAAACGTAGCTCCTGTCGAATTGCCAGCATGAAATCTTGGGTAGTGACATTATTCGCAGGCGTGTTACGTCCACTACGTCGCAGTGTTGTTAAACGGATATGTGTGGCTTTGTATATGGAGAACGCTTGCTAGGCGCAAACCCATCAGACTCTGGAATAATGACGTTCGATGGGTAGGGTGTAACTAGTAATCCATTTCCTCCAGATCGCTTCGAAATTAACGCTGACATGGTACCTAAACTACTTCTAAATTAAAAACCGAATTATTCGCCGGGCCTTGATTGCTTACATCTCTCTTTCATCATGTAGGCGGCGGGCATCCTTATTGCTACTAATTGTTAACTATTTGGAGCTCACTTGAAGCACCTCTTCTTGCAAGTACGTGGAAAATACATGTGTTGAAGCCATTGTCTATAAGTGGGAATCATTAAGTTCCCGTAAACTAGCGACCGCTTTGCTTGTTATCAACTATATGTAAAACCTTGAAAGGAAGTTGTAAGATGCATTGCATCTTCACCTTGAAAAATGTGACGTCATCACACCTGCTCAGCGCAAATGTAGAAGTCACGGTCCAGCATTAGCAACTTGATTGTTGCCCTAGAAAATTGGGAGAAATCACTAGATACCTGTCATCTCCTTGATGTATTGTTGCTTTTGGCAGTGTTTGTTAGGGTTCCCTATAAAAGACTCCTAAGAAAGCTCTAGTAGATTGCCACCGCTAGTAATTATCTCGCCTGGACAGCAGATTACCAAGATGACCGTTGTATGAAACAGAAATTTGACGAGATCGTCTCTGGCCCCGTTCGCCTGGCTAGTGGCGTGTTCCACAGGGCTGTGTTCTTTGTCAAGTACTCTTCAAACCCTTCATAAACTACCTGTCGGTGGTTCTTAAATAGTTATTTTTAGCCTACATTGACGAGCCAAAATATGGTCGGAAGTATAATGGCTTGAAGGAACTGACAAATTGCAAATGACGCTTGGTCCGATGAACGATTGGTCTCTCAACTTGCAAATATATATCAATTGTAATATGTGCTGTGTTATTCCGACCACTGATTGAAAACCTTTCGTAGCCTACCACGTTCGTGTATTCCTGCTTTGTGCTGCGGCTCTTGAGAAGGGTTTGTGCGTACTTTTATCTCTATAAATAAGAACAACCCACAGATCGTTAGAGGAAATAACCTGTGCCAACTGGATGATCTAAGCCACAAGAACGTCATTAAACGAAATGCTACCGAAGACCTACAAGCTTCTTTTTTCTTTCCATGTCCTTCCAGGGCAGGAATGCTGGCTACCTCTCATACGCCCAAGCATGAAACTTGAAAGTGAGTTGATCGAGTAGGTTCCGAAGCGCGGATCCACGTCTGTGTCAGTGCTACGTGTTTTACCTTATTCACGTCGTCTCTAGCGCATGAACTTATTTTCCATGGACAACCGTCATTGCCGTGGGGATTTGGTTTGTACTAAATGCATGTTAAAGGGCAAGCTGGGCAAGCAGATGCAGTAGTTCGACTAGCTGAACGCAGCTTATATGACACAGGGCCAGGTTAAAATCTATGTAAACTTCGGAGGCCTTATACCCGTTCCGAGATGGCGTTTTTCCCACAGGTTGTAATTAAGTGGATAAAACTCCCTGGATGCCTCTTAGGTGCCTAGACAGATGACTGTTTCAAAGAACGGTTGGACGAACACATACAGCGCACTCCAGGATTCCACTGCTTTTGCTGCAACAACATGAGTTAGCGACTACACAGGTCATCCAGCCAGTAAACGGAAGATGATGTAGCTGATATAGGTTTTCCGTTCTGCTTTCTACGAATATGAATCTACGAACTCCATGATAATTTGCTCAGTTATTCTCATTTAAGTTACGCCGAGATTTTCCACTGGCTGACGCATGTTAGATGACGGCCTGGTTCATCCTGGATCCTGTACTGTCCTGACTGAATGATTCAGTCATTTTGATAGGTAGGTCATGAACTAAAGATTTTTGGAAAGTAATGTATTGGTCATCTATAGAGCCGCGTAATGTTTCCAGGAATATCTAATAAGACATAGTGTTGAACTATTTATGAAAAGCTGATAAAGGCCAGACCTAATTGTTTACGCACTGAAGTACGGGAAATTGCCTTTATCAAAGAATCGGAAGTCGGCAGCAGTGTGAAAAAATATATTGTTAATACTTGGATCCACGACCAAGAGAAGGAGCAAGTATAATAAGGAATAACGTCGGAAGTGTGATAAATACACAGTATGTATCCAGCACGAAAAAGGATTAAACGCAATTGTTCTAGTATTAGTGAAATTAGCAATGCATCTGGATTTGTTCAATTCAAAACGGCATAGAATTGGCTGGAAAATCTGGCTTCTACAGTCACGTGCTACGTCCATGTGCACTTTGTTTACATAAAATGACAGCAAACTGACCCCGCTTTGGAAATATGTAAAAAGCTTATTGTTAGGCGTGCTGCACCCAATCGTTCAGCTCTCTGAAGAATAGTGTCTTCCAAGATAACGGTAGTGTTACAAGACGTGGTGGGTTCCCACCCGACAAACGTCCTCCCTACAAAATGCCATAACTCTCTGTTTAATAACACTGCGACATAGCGGTGGTGAAGCGCCACTATGCAAACTTACTTCTTCCTACCAAGTATTGGCAAGTTGACTAACACCACAATTCACATGTTTTGTGTGCATTCCCTCTCCAATATATCCGCGCATATATGTTTACAAAATGACACGCCACTATTTTTAAAACGTCCTCATGCTTCCCTTGACTGATCCACACTGTGAACACAAACATTATCGGACAAGTTCCTCACCAACGCTTATTCCACTCCAATGATCTGTGACCCTTAGGTTTACACCTACTACTCTACGAACAACTTCGCCTGTGCGGTTCTGATTACGCCTATCTTGGTGTGCCTCGCTACGTTCGAGGTACAGTTTTATTCATTCCTTGGGCCGTATGGGATCACTTAACCAACTACACCCGTAATAGGCCTGTGTTTGAAACTGCTCGTTGTGCAGCTAGGTAAACAAATGCGTCACTCTTGGCATGTTCAGATAGCTTGTCTACGTTTGTTGATAATACACATGTAAGTATTAACTGAATAATTTTTTCGGCTGGTAATTTGTAACAAGAGCGGTATAATCATCTCCCATATCCAGGAAAAAAAACTGTTCCTCGTTGAGAGTATTGCAGCTGCACCAAAGGACGGTTCCTCCAAGGCTTGTCGATTTATCTGTGAAAGTTTCGGAGCATAAGTCAACTAACTAAAGCAGTTACACCAAAAGACAACCTAATGCCTTCATAACACATGCAAGATCAAGGTATGGCGCCACAGTGCTTGAATTATTGAACCCTACAAAACTTGTGACATCTGGAATTAAATATCTCATGTAGTTTTACTCCATGAAAGAGAACCAATGCAAAGCAAAGCAAGCAGTCCTTAGGTAGGTAGAAAGTGGAAGGGATGTTCCAAAAAGGCATGAGAAGGGAAAGGGACACACAATTTTTAAGTAAACTAAGGGATGGGTTTTGCGGTCCTACTAGGGACATGCTTCAAATGTCGGACACTAGAGAGTGGCGGACAAGATATGCCTATGGTGCGTATGGTTCAGAATTCTGGACGCAAGCAATTGGGGGGAAGAGACATAAGGGTAGCAGCACGTCACATATAATTTGGAGTATAATAGCCAAGAAAGGACCGACATTAGTTTGATGCGGATATAAAATTTGTTGGGGTTTAGAGGTTGCGATTAATAAGCGGATCTTTTGATAAGGATCAAACCTGTCACTCGAAGCAGAGTTTAGTGATCATGCAAGATGGATACTTCGTTAGGGGTACCAATGGCGTGACCCCTTAAGGATAAGCAGTCTTAAGTAGGTTGAATTGTAAGAAGACAGACGCCGGTAGGCACAGGTAATTTGTTGTCGATAAAGCCGTTGAGCAGGGCAGGGCAAAGCGGAACTGGTAGGTGGAATAAGAGCGAAACGGTAGTGAACGAACCTTTTCTGTGGTGACTAACGTTACTCAGCAGATAGGTGGGTGGTGAGAAGGATGTTTAGCAAAGCATATAGGTAACGCTTAGCGCAGACGGGCGGTGGAGAAGGCGCTTTAGGAGCGATCAAAGCGTAGCAGAATAGACAAGGGCACAACGTAAGGAAAATTCCTGCTTGGTAAGGTATACGGCGAGATGCCAGGGGCAGTAGGCGCGGCAACTACAGGTCCATAGGCCGTTGAGTTAATAGGGATGAGGGCAAAGGAGGTCGGGGAGAACATTAAAAAAATATTGGTGGAATGGGTGCCTCAAAGGCGCTCACAGCTTAGCAACCTGGATGTGTGCTATAAGCAAGTATGATTAGCCTTAAATTGGTGGGATTGTGAGACGTCAGCGACAGAGAGACGAATGAGTGTTGCAGTCAGAATTGCCTTTGAAATAGAGGGGTGCGAACATAGCAGCTAAGTAAAAAGGTGGGCATGGGCGTAATAGACGAGCCGCTTTGGATGGGATTAGTTCCAGCCGGTGCATAAACTGCATCAAGTTGAAGAGATAATAGTGATGTTAGCTTTGGGACGATTTGAAGAGTAGCGGTCTCGTTTCAGTAGCAATCGAGGTGTAGAAAAGGCTAAACACTGGTTGGTGAAATATGATAAAGTGGTTGTGTTTAAATGGGACGATGATGAGGGAGTCCGATGTGGGTAAGGTTACCCACTTGAGGTCAGTGGACGGTGAGCGCACTAGACGTGGATGTCAGGGTAGAAGAAAGTTTAAGTAGTCTAATTATTTTATGGTTAGAAGTCAGTGGGCGGAAAATGCAGGTTTATAGATCTGAAAGATCGCTAAGATGAGTGGGTCGCAAGCTAAGCTTAGGTGTAAAATAAATGCCAAAGTTTTGTGGTCGAGCTGCTGCGATGATGCGCAAATTTCAGCAGTTGGGACGCAATTAAATAGCGGTGATACACAGTCTTAACTGAGTAGAATCGGAGGAAGTCAGAGTCTAGCTTTTACTTGCTTTATCAAATGAATTAGCACCCAACCGACAATAAACCTTCAAGACAGCAGTTAATGCAGTTATTCGAATTATGACTGGTTGAAATAATCGAAGCAGTTAATAATGCAGCGTTATTAAAGTATTTAACTAGTAATTTGTTGACATGTTTGCAAGCAAATAGAACGCAACTAGTCAGAGAATGACAACAAATATTCGTAGGATATCAGAAGGGGTCCAGTTTAAAGACGGTACACTTGCAGATCAATTTAACTGTGGGGCGAAAGCGCCCTTGACCTGTTTTTGACTGGCACCTTAAAAGCTTTTTGTCGTTCCTTTCTATTCTGTCATTTGAAAAGCCAATAACAGGTAAGTTAAGGCAAGAAGAAGTATATAAGTAACTTAAATGAAACCCGCTGCGGGATAACATTACATTTATAAAGGAACTACCTGTAGCATATTCACAGGACCGCTTGCGATGCCAAGCAGTATGTTCACCAATACCCATGGTTGTTTACAGCGTTCAGTAATGAAGGTCTCGGCTACTACCCCCCACTTGGTTACGCTCCACTTTAAAATGAATGTGCATGGCGGAAAGATTTTGTTAAGGTTTGTCGCAGTTACACTCAAGCGGACGACCACTACACACCCAGAAAAGCGTTAGGCATGTTTCGTCTTCTTGGAGCTTATCAATGGCGCGCAAATGCCAACTCCTGCAGGATTTGTACCAGCGAACTTACTCTTACGTGCCAACGAATTATGCCCTTGCCTTGTAATCCAGCCGTATCATGTGCAGGTTCATTACATATATGAGTGTGCAGCATGGGCCGCGCTAGATAGCAGCTGACTATCAGTCATGGCGGTCCACTGCCGCCAGCTGTTGCGCAGTGGCATAATTCGCTGGCTTTTAAGATTAAGCTTGTTGGTTCGAATCAGGTAGGATTGCGTATGTACGCGCAACTTACCTGTCCCAATATAGCAATACTTCCGTCTAGCACTTTTCTAATGTCGTGCCTGTCTGCTTTGGAAAAGTTTCGACCAATCTTTACAGGTAGTTCATACATCCGCTTTCTACGCACTAATGCCGTGTTATGAATTTATGTTTGTTTGTCTAGTCTGAATTATGTCCGAGTGGGCAGGGGTAACACTCTAGAACACATTGACGATTGCTTCAAGGGGCAGTTAGTAAGGCCTCCAGTAGTAGAGCTTCTTTTAGATCTACCTGGAGTTTTGTGTCGTGAGTCTGGTGCTCCAAAGGTAGTTGCCCAATATTAGGCAACTACAGTCCTGCACAGAACAATTGCTATGCTTTTGCAAACGATCGGAAAGCGATGACCAAACGGAATGCATGCAGGCAGCGTCAAAGAAAGTGGTGATAAGAATTACGGGTGTGTGCACTGCTTGTACTTTGCCGCAACGTGACATGCCTGTATGCTTAGTCCGAAACTGAAATTTCTGGCCTCTGATTGAAATTTGCCTTTTGGCTCCACTATCAATCGTTATCGCTCACATTAACGATCCCCTCTCTCATTTGGCTTCTCCTTTGGTCCATGTCGCAACTCCTCAATAGTGGTCTTGGTACCGCTAGCCCCAGCGCAAACTCCTATTCTTTTCTAGATTCCCTTCGCTACTCTGTCTCTCATTCTTAAGCCTTTTGGACCAAACGGCTCTCTGAAGCTCTTAATGCCCATAAGTGTCAAGCCAATGCCTCTTTTTCTTACCATCGGTTGCCGCTGACCATAATGCTCATTAATAAAAGCAACAGCCTCAAGCTAATTGTCTCCGTCTGTTTAATTATCTTTCTGCTTAATTCCTCCTACTGAAATTAAAATTTCCGGCCTCTGATTGAGTTTTGCCCCTCGGCTCCACCAGCAATCTTTTTAGCTCACATTAACGTCTCCCTCTCTCAGATGGCTTCTTCTTTGGTCCACATCGTAACTCTTTTATAGTGGTCTTTCTATTGCTAGCCCCAACGCAAAATCCCAACCTTTGCTAGATTCCCTTCGCTACTCTGCCTCTCATTCTTAAACCTTTTGCACCAGTCCGGTCTCTGAGGCTCCAAATGCCTATAGGTCTCAAGCCAAGGCATCTTTCTTTTTGCGCAACGGCTGTTATTGACCAAGATGCTCATTCGTTAAGGTAAAAGCCTCAGGCTTGTTTCTGGCTGATTCATTGTATGTATGCTTTGTCCGAAATTGAAATTTCCGGTGTCTGCTTGAGTTTTGCCTCTCGGCTCCACTATCAAGCGTTATAGCTCACATAAACGTCCCCCTCTCTCATTTGGCTTCTCCTTTAGTCCATTTCGTAACTCTTTAATAGTGGTCTTTGTACCGCTAGCAACCACGCAAAATTACAAGCTTTGCTAGATTTCCTTCGCTACTGTGCCTCTTATTCTTAAACCTTTTGGTCCAATGCGGTCTCTGAGGATCTGAATGCCCATAGATCTCATACCAATGCTTCTCCTATTTTGCACATCGGCTGCCATTGACTAAGGTACTCACTGGTAAAGGTGGCGGCCTCATGTTACTTTTCTCCGTCTGATTCATTATCTGCATGCTTGTTCCCTCATAACGAAATTGAAACCTCCGGTCTCTGATTGCGTTTTGCCTCTCGGCTCTACTACCAAGTTATTTATCTCACATCAACTTCTCTCTGTCATTCGGCAACTGCTTCCGTCCTTATAGCAACACTTCTCTCTACAGCTGTTGCTAGTATTTCTGTCGGTTCTCCCTCTTGTATTCAACACCGTACACCTATCAGCTTTTACCGAGCCTAATAAATCTTGCCGCTCCTGTATACTCTTTAATCAGGCTGCCAGCAATTCAATAACCAGCACTCAATCTGACTTTAAAGTTCCACGGTGGATGTCCAACTTAGAGTGGCACCCAACATCTTTCTGGACTGCTGCTCACACTACTGATCCTATTGGTCCTTTTCTGCACTGGCTCTGCAAACATTTTCTCGCTACAGTCGTAGTCTTCAAGCCCTTTTTGCCCCTGTTTTTAACGTTGAATGCCTATCAGCGGGAAGGTTCTTTCTCATAATTAACCCGACTCCCAGTATCGCCCTTTCCTGTCGTATAGTTGACTTGTTTGTCGCACTGTAAAAGTCCCTGTCTCTTTTCGCCTTTCCAGGACCCTCAGAGCTGGCTTTGCAACCGTATTCTCGGTACAGCTGTAGTACGTAAATCCCATTCTCTTCATAACTATGACACTCTGTCCCTCTCCTTTACCCAGCTGTTTCTCTAGCATCCGATAACTGAACACGTTTCATCATTATTTTTATGGGACTCGAACCCGGCGTGGCAATTCAACTGGCTCTCATACATTTAGAAAGCTAAGCTCTGCCACTGTTAGCGGAGCGCTCAACCGATACTTTAAGCGCATATTAAACAATGTACTATGCTCTTCTGATCCCGTTAACTCATTTTCCGGTTAACAAAGCCTGATACTCCGGGGTTCCACATAGGACGACTTTTGTGTATGTTAGGTCACTTCGGACAGCATTTGTCTCTTACATTCAGCAAATATCTGGTCTCGCGTTTGCACGAAAAACTACGGATATTATGTATAACATATTCGGTCATTTCACTGCTTGTAACCATCACAACCTTACCACAAATTTTATATTTATGCATTAACAAGGTCTTATTCTATTTCCTTGGTGATTTGATCGGTACGTTTTTCCATTCTCCCTTGTTCTAAAGGATAACATTACCGGCACGGTACACCTGAGGACATACCTGCGAAGCTCACCTGGACCCGGCATTAACACAGAACAAAGAAATCACCTGCACTTCGCAACTCTGACAAACTAAAGGAACCCATAAAACGAAGCAAATCAATACAAGTCACCTGAGTCATTCGAATTGGACAGGTCCAACTATTTGCGGTCGAATCCGAAGGAGACCACACAACCAGTTCAGTTCAGATGGGAAACAAAGTTTGAAACTTGCATGCGAATATCCGCGAGGGTATTCGGTCAGATGCAATTTTGTCAATGTCATATCACCAGTCGGCAATGTTCCAGGATGTGGTGGGTCTTCGTCTGGCAAGCACTTTCCCTACAAAAGGCCACAAATATCTGTTTAACAACACTGCGACGTGGCGGATGTGACTCGCCACTCAATAAAGTCATCGCTCTAATCTCACGTTGGCAGGTTGACCGACACCACATTTACAAATTCTGTGCATAAATCTGCTCCCGTACGAACACGCCCACATATTTGATCAGTTACATGTCACTATCCTTAAATATTCCTGCAGCTCTTGCTCATTCTTCACTTACTTGACCCGCAGTGTGTACACTACCTCATCGGACTGGTTCCTCATCAACATACGCCATATTTGTGATCTGAATTCTTATTTCTACATCTCGCATTCTGTGGACATAGACTTCGTACAACCTTTGGGTCATATGGGCCCAACCTACTGACTCCATGTGTACTACTCCCGCTCTCGGTACTTCTAATCATGCTAGCATGTACAATATTGCATATATGCTGATCATGCCCAAAAGGCGCGCCTCACTTTGTCGAGAATAAAATATTTATTTATTTATTTATTTAGTTGTGCAAAACAACTACCATTGTAGAGACTAGTGTCGGCAGGATTCAAGTTTCTTTGCAATTTGTTGTTTCCTGCTGTGGGCCACCATCCGTGGACAAATTGAAGCGAAGTGGTTGCAAGGTGTTAAGCCACTCCAGGGCTTTTATTACGATATCCGGATAGTTTAAAAATCGGGATAAGTTCCCAAACACATGTAATGGGATCCACAGTTTCGAGACGTCGACAGTGAATTGGTTCTTCTACACAAGTCCAAGTATTTCGGGTCGGGCCGATATAGAGGGAGTGGAAATCGGTGCTGTTTACTCCCCCTGTGGTCAAGATGAACTCAATATTTATCTGCAGATTTGTATGCATATAAATATTTTAGACCATCGTGCGTCCGAACGAGGTATTTTGGATAATGATAACAGCAGGCACAAATCTTCCAAACAAGAAATTACCGCACAACCGTTGCAGGTGGGTGGAGCGAAGCGGATCAATAACAAGTACGTATAATGACCATTGGAGAGTACTCAGTTTGCATTGTCCACATGAAAATAAGCCGTGCAAGGCATTCATCGACTGTTCATTTTCGTTCGGTAGCCTACGTGCTTAAAGGCTTCCAGTAAACCTATCTGTAACTATATCCGTAAATATATCTATTCCCTTTACCGTTTGTACTAAATTGAATACGGACCACATTTTCAATTAAAAGACCCAAATCTTCTTTTGGTTAAATGTGAATCTGTTCTTGCAATTTGTACGGAGGCAACGGACGTTGAGGAGCTCTCTAGGCATTATATAGCCAACTAATGTCCATAGTGGAATATATTCCCCTTAGGGCGAAATTCCTAGTCGCAGAACATTCGTCCATGGTAATTAAATGCAACTAAGCAGATAACTCAGTATTTGAAAGTGGGATTGATTTTATGATTGACCAAGGTAGAAATTACAATATTTTTTCAGATATATGCTGCGCTGAAACACCACTAAAGTAAATATGTGGGTACTATGAATTAATTATTACAAAGCTACCCTCAGGAGTTTGCTCTGATTTTGCCAGCAGCCTAGTCGCTTGTCCAAAATGTAAGGAGCACACTCCTATCTGCCTCATGGTCAGAAATTCATTATATCCTATTTCATTTCTTTATGTAAGGTAACACACAACGCTGCAACTTTTTATTTTTGTAATTAGTCTTAAGGTGATATTAAAAGATGAATTTACAATCATCACCCTTCAAAGGCTATTTCTCGCTAAATGATGTGCAAAATTAAAGCAAAGGTATCAAGCAGCAGTGGTTGAACGGCAATAGGTAGAGCCAAATAATTGACCCGAAATTATAGTGTATTTAGTAAGGTGACATACTTCAAGAGAATACCATAGCCGGCAAGCGCAGTGCATGTAAATACAGGTGTTGAGTCAATTATCAAAATGGACAAGTTGTTTGCAGATCTTCCGCCACCAATGCAACTGAGGTGTGCAGCAAATAAACGTATCCGATACTAGCAAGACTGCGGTCGGATTTTTCCGGGTACTTCCGTAGTTCACATCAAAACGCCTCATGCCGCGTAAAACCGCAGTTCGAAGAACAGCAACCTGTTTTCCGACAATAAATAGAACATATGCTAGTGCCACTGAAGCATCCGAATTTGGTGAATTCCGAATATATTTTAGTATCAGTTACGTGGCTAATGGCAGGTGCATAAATGCGAATACCTAATGTTGATTGGTTAGTTGGAGTAAGCCATGGATATACATCGTATTGTTTTACCATGGACATAATAGTATTTAGCAACTAACACCACCGGATTTGTTTCCTCTCAACCGTTGCTAAAGGTAACTCCTCCCATACTGTTCTGGTAATGTTAATTTTGACTACACGTTGTTAACCGTATCCTCATTGTGGCGAAACTTTTAAAAATTGTACAGTGAGAGAGGTATATTGCTTATTTCGAAGCAAGAGCATGTAGACAGCCAGTGTAGAAGTGGTACTATTGTCTTCAGCTGGACATCTACTACGGTTACCCAACTTGACGGCCTGCGTGACGTTTTTGAATAGTTACGTCCAATGACTGACAAAATAATGGCAACAAAGCTTCTAGCCAGGACGGGGTACATACCCTGATCCACAAGCCCCTATCTGTCGACATTTCACCTACCGTTCAGCATGCTAATCTCCAACAGTTCACTGCAGAGCGAAAGGAAATTATCATTGGTAACTTCGGTTTCCAGAAACGGCCACTAAGCAAAATGGACAAACTATGGCGAAAGTAGTCACGTAGGCCAACAAGATCTTAAAAATGAGCTTACAAATTTTGTATCGTACAATACATATGCAGTTAACATTCACTATAACAATCATTCCATGCGTACCTGCATTATTCTGTGAGGCTGTGGACGAAGTGAGGAACAGGTTCAGCAAACACGTCAATTCTATGGACGAAATGTGGTTGTACCGTTGCCTGTGATTAGCTTATATTGATTAATCCAGAAGCAGGATCTCCTTGAACAAAATTAAAAGTAAATGTATGCCATCACTAAGGCGTGCAGGACTCAGCAGTAACGAGTTACTCGTCGAAGTTCTTAGTTTCATACTGAAAATAGCCTTCTGTTTAGTAAGGTATAGTAAAATGATACAATATATGAACAGCTTAGGTTACGTCTCAGTCCTGCACAATACAGGAATATGAGCAATTTATAGATGTCGTTCTCACTAATTCATTGCAATGGGGTATAACATTACTTATTACGGGAAACGCAAAGGAAATGCTTAGGGTCCATTTATCAAAACTGCCCATAATACTGCATTCGTTTAATCGAGTTAGTAATTTACTTTAAATATAAGCTGCGTAACATCTAAGCCTACCTTTACGAAACTGAAGAGATCGTATGACACCAAACGTACAGCTAACCTTTGACATTTGTTGATTTCATGGCTTTAGAAAGTTGAATAAGATAGAAGATGGAACATCCATGTACTGACTATAAGCTGCTAAGAGAACATATTCGCTCCATAGCATGCATAATTCAGCTTGCACATGACCTGCTAATGAATTGATTTGGTATTTTTCCGAAGGCAGCATAATTTTCCCCTAAAGACTCCAGTTTTTGAGGCGTGAATTTCTAAACTTTGTACAAATAATTCAGGCTGATATGATAAACGGGTAAGAGTTAGTGCTTGTATGAAAATATGGTGCTATGTTACTTGTTTAAACCATCACTGCTGAAGACTCGGGATTTTGGATTCTCTGTACGTTAGTTGAAGTATTACTTAATGTAGGCCGTGAGGATTGAGTGTGCAAGTATATATAACTTTACCCGTACTAACAATTACTTTGGGAACGCAAAAGTTCGGATTTTAGGTTGTAATTACGTATGCAACAATTAGTTAACTAATAGCTAGGGAACATTAAGCAATTGCTTACACAGAGCCAGTAGTTGCCTTTATATTTTAGGGTAAAACGTTTCAATGAGTCAAACAGGATTGGGGTATATTAAACTTGCTCTAAAACCTACTATGAATATCATCCGGTAAAATATGCCTGACAATTCACTGCTTATAATGCTTTTCATTATCCTTGAGGCGTTATGCTTGTGATGATTAAGATCCCACCTTCAGTACTTTTGAGACTTTCTTTTCTCTCGCGGCTATTTTGGTGCGATCTCCCATCTTGCGAGATGACGTCATGATTATGCGAAAAGTTCAAACACTCCATTTAACTGAATCGTATAAACGGAACGTCATTTACTTTGTACTAAATTAGTTTAGCAATTCACTAACAGCAAATAAAAAGTTCACTCTATACAACTGCATCAGATATCATTAAGGGCTTTGGAAATGACTTTAGTATATATGACAACTAGAAACACCGATCGTCTTAAAAAGCTCACGTGCTATGCACCATATTACAACGCACTGTCTATCCCACTAACTCTTGTAGTTTGCTTATAGGAAAGTAAGAATTCAAAAGAGCAGAGAAATCTCTTCCCCATACGACTTTTCAGGCTAGTACATGTATAAAGGCTAGTTAAAATGGCGATTGGCTAGGGTTCCTTTAGTCTAAACAGGCTGCTTTATCGGTTAATCAACTTCTAAAATTAAGAAAGGTAATAACATGGTTGGGGTCACTAGGTGACTGTCTTAGTTTAATTTTGCTCGGCCGACGGTGAGGTCAGGACTAAGGCAAATGTGGCTTCTGTACTAGGACCCTCTGCACAACTCCGTTTGAATTGACAGGACGGCCATGGAATCGAACTTCAGTATTAGGCGTTTTTTAATCCCTTTTGAGTAGCGTCTCTGCACGATGTATGCAACGTTAAGAACTTCCGAGGCAAGACTTGATGTCCTCGCTGGTTCAATGTTCCAGTACAGAGCCAGTGATGTGTTCAAATTTCGCTTCCATTAATTGCGCGCCGTGGAAAGTCTTATTTCAATCACCTACTGAAGTTGAGGTCTGCCTTGAGCTCCGACACTTGAAGTGATTCAAGTCTTCTGGCCCAGGCGGACTTCTTCCAGAGGTATTCAAGTTCACGGACAAAGTAATTTTTAACCAGCTATCAACTCGCTTCTCTAAATTCTGGTGTGAAGAAACAGTTCCTTTCGCTTGGGGTGAGTCAATTATTGTCACGATCTTTAAGGAAGTTGCCTGTCCACAAACGCTAACTAATAAGGAATCAGACTAATGTCTTTGCCTTCATGTTTTTAACATCCATTTTACACCGCAGACTAAACATGGATTAAAGAATTGCGCTCCCCTGAAGAAAAGCCTGGTTTCCGCCCCAGTCGAGGGTGTATATACTACTTATTTACTCTCCTTTGTTGTGGAGTGCTCCGAGCTGGACAGCTTGGTTTCAAAAGTTTCGCCACCATTCGAGGTGGCCTCTTCAATGCGGGATTGATAGCAGTTAAGTGGCAGTAGCTGGTAGAAAACAAACCCAATAATGGATGCTGTCAGCAGCCACTCCGTTCCTTATATTGGCACACGGGGCTATTAATTTTGCCTCGTTCTCATTGGTGAATCCTTGTGTTCAGCGGTTATGCTCTAGCCATTGTCATTGGCTGCGAAAATGTCGTTGCGACGTGGTTGGGAGTGTTGCACCCGGATTGGTGCAACGGGTGTGGGTGAGTAGTCTGGGCTGATATTGACCATGCTGTTCATTGTCCGTGTGTTGGATTAGGTTCTTTCGGACAACGTTTTTTGTTCCGCTTGAACTCTCACTGTCTCAGCGGTTGATATATTGGATCCAGGTCGATATCATGTTTATTGTGTTCGTGGTTGAGAACCAGGCTTGCAGAAACTTCCTCCCCTTTTGTGTTTCTCCTTCGGTCAGGAGCTCTAATTTGTTCCAGTCGAAGATGTGTCCCTCTTCATCCACATGTGCAGAAACCAATGAGGTTGCGTAATGTTTCTTGCACGCTCTTTGGTGTTCATGTATCCTGGTGGACAGCTTCCTTCCTCTTTGTCCCACATAGTGCTTTTCACAGTTTACGCAGTTTATTCTATATATGACATTCTGTCGTTCTAGTGTCTCTCGCTTTGCTTTTGGTTTTGACAATGTTTTCCTCAAAGTGGTGGTTGGCTTGTGGGCGACCATGCTATGATGTTGTTTGAACAACCTGGCAGTCATTTCAGACACGTTCTTTATATACGGCAGAACTATACGTTTCGCCGTGGCTGACGTAGGTTCGGTTTCTGAGGGCTTGCGATTTAAGCATCTTCGGAGGAAACTGCGTGGGTATCCGTTGCGTTCGAATGACCAGAATAAGTGTTTTTCCTCTGCTCGTTTCGCTTCTGTCGTACTGCAGTAAGTTGCTATTCTATGGAACCGTGTCCGCACACAGCTTATTTTGTGACATCTTGGGTGGTTGCTGATGAGATTCAAAATCTGATCAGTGTGCGTGCTTTTTCTGTAAACTGAGGTTTGCAATTCGCCGTCCATTGTCCTGGCTACTAACACATTAAAAAAGGAAGTTTGTTTTTCTCTGTTTCCATGGTAAACTGTATGCCATCCATAGCGTTGTTAAGCAGTTGTTGTGCAACCGATATTTGACTACCTTTGAGTATCACAAACGTGTCATCGACGTAGCGAACCCAAAGTTTCGGATTAATCGTCTGTAATAGATCCGCTTCCAATTTTTGCATGACAATCTCTGTGATAAGTCCGGACACAGGTGATCCCATCAGTGTATCTTTCACTTGTTTGTACATTCTCCCGTAGAACGCGAAGTCGGTTGAGAGATATAAGTGGAGAAGTTCACATACGGTTCTGGTCGTCATGTTTCCAACCTTCCCTTCGCTGTTGTCCAGACGTTCTACGATAATTTCTTTGGCCAGCTGTAAGTTGACGGAAGTGAATAGGGCGGTTACATCGAAGGACACCATGGTTTCATCGTGTTATATTCGTAGGTCTTGGAGCTTTGTCAAGAATTGTTGGGCATTGTTTATGAAGTGCTGCGATATACTGATTAGGTGCTTGAGGCGCCTCCATAGTTTCTTTGTCAGATAGTAGGTGGGCGTGCCTGGAAGTGACATAATTGGTCTTAAGCGTGCTTCATCCTTGTGTACTTTAGGTAGTCCATAGCATTGTGCAATGTTCGAGTTGCGAGCCCTCATTTTTTCTCGTTCCACTTCCAATATTTCGTTTGACTTCTTAAGCTTTGCCAACACTCTCCGCCGACTCCTTGAAACGCAGCAGCTTTACCGCCAGCTCACTATCGTTGTTTCTCGGGAAAGCCGCGCAGCTCTCGACGCGATGGTCCGGAAGGCATTATGTTGTTGCTTACAAAGGTGTGAAGTACCCAAATATTATAACGCTATCCTTCGAGCATTATATTGCAATGTCCCAGATCAAGTGAGAGTTTATTTTAAGTTCTCCATACCTTTTGCCGTCACTTGCAGCTTACTACAGGGTTTCCTCATGACCAAGTTTCGCCTCAATTTTGTCATCAACAATGTCCTTTTAAACGCTCTCGAGGGCGTTCAGGTTCCTGGTGTAGAGCTACATCAAGGAAACGGCGTGTCCGGTTTAGAGTATGCTAATGATATTACCTTGCCTGGTATTGAAGCACAAAACGCACAGGCCTTCCCAACTCATTCGGCAATTGAAACACGAAAATATGAAATGACCTTGGCCCCTACAAAACGCCAATTCTTGGTCTTCGATTGGCATCCACCGGCCCCAGTGCTCCCTCTTCGAGGCACAGAGGTTGAGCAAGTGGACAACATTGTTTACGTGAGAAGCTACGTTTCAGCTAAAGGTACCATTGAAAAGATCTATCCCTCTGCGTTGCCAATGCCCCATTAACATTAGACAAATTGAGACCTTTGTGGAGACGCCGTGACGTTCCACTATGGTTAATGGGCGGTGTCCACACAGCCTGCGTTCGCCGGTGCTACTGTATGAAATTGTGTCCCGGCCAATTCGTGTGAACAACTGGCTTGGAATTTTGGTCTTTGACAATGCGTGTCTGCGGAGAATAGCTCGGGTTTGGTGGATGAACCGTGTGTGCAACCTTGATGTTAGTCCTCGTGTCTTGGATAACACGACATAATATAACAGCTGCGCCAACTGAAAAGGCTGAGCCACTTTTTACGCGTGCCATGAGAAGGGTTGCCACAACGTGCTCTCTTCGCTCGCACAGGAAAGCATAGATGAAATCGCGCGGTGGTCAGCCTACCCAGTAGTGGCAAACCATTAAAGCGCTGACTTCCAGTTTAGATGTCGTAGGTACTGTGAGTTTTCCGGGCCGTGGGATCAAAGAGGAAGAGTACCACTCGCTGAAAACGCTTTCAACAATGGCGCAGTGCCAGACACAATGGAAATATGTACAAGCTTTGGCCTTGCTTTTCTTAGTTTACATCGCAAACAGTAAACAGACATTAAAAAGGTAAAGCAGCTTTCACAAAAACAAAAAATGTATACGTTTCAAGTACAAACAATATCTTAACTTTCATTATTTTCTTTGTGGTCACTGTAATACTTAATTCCGTTTCATGTTTTCTGCTGACTTTGTTTATCTTATAGACTGCTAAACATATATATCCCCTATAATGCTTCTGTGCTATGTTCTGCCATAAGTTCGTCCTAGCGTCTGATGCTACACGCAGACTGATGTAGGATAAAAAGCGCAGAGATGAACGGAAGTCGATGCTTAAGACTTTGGGCAATAAACAGGGGCAGTTGCTGCAACAACTTGCAGTTAGTTAACAGTAAACTACTAGGCTATTGAATTTAAGGGTCCCTTGATCAAAAAGTCGAATGTGCTATTGTTGATAGCGGAAAGAAAGCTAAACGTGCTTTTGCGACACCGTCACAGTTGTTTCACATTGGCCACGGATTAAAGCATGTAACAGAATGTATGAAGCAGGGTAAGCATTATCCTGTAGCGTCCTATTGCCCTGATCCTTTCCGATTTTTAATATTTAAGGACTACAGATTTTCATAGTGCGATAGTACTGGCAGCGAACTAAGTTTCCTTTATACTTTAAAGTAAAAGCTCTGAAATCGTATGTATTGGGAAATCCAGGTAGAATTTCTATAGACACTTCTTTAGTAATTGCTATCATCTGGTTTACTTTGCAGTATATCCAGAAAGGCTAACTTTCCATCACTTTCAATATGGCTTGTAAATTTAATGACGGGTGCGCGTTATTGAATTGAATTAGCAGATGAACTACGTCAATGGTACAATCAACAACAATAAAAGTAACATCCTTGTCTCTTCAGTAGGTATCAAAAAACTTGATTAGTACTCAGAGAGGTCCAAGTTCAATTTTTGCAAAGAAAATATCAGCAAGCAGTCGCCCTGGGGGTGCCACCACCTATATATAATTTAAACCGTCTAAATCATTATCCATCAACCATGGATTGTCTATCAGAATTACCTCGTAAGATCAGTTCCTTAAATTTAACTACCGGGATACCAAAATCTGTGTGGCATTCTGTCATGTATTCGTAGATAAAACTGACGTTTTCTAACAATGGAACGTTTGTGAGCAGTGACTCCACGTCGACCGATAGCATGAATTTCCCAAATGCTCTCGCAACTTCTGTGTAACTAATTCAAAGGAACTTGTAAAACATGAACACACAGCGCTCTACGTGTCGGTTCCCAAACTCACACTACCTATTTGGTGCCCGAGTGGAAGTCAGCGACAGACGTCTGAATAATCAAGCGTAAGGGGACCGGCGGTGTTTGCACTTTACGCAACCAGTAAAGCGGATTGAATATGATCAGACTGCAGTTGGCTACCCAAATAATGCGGCACTTATTATATTAGAATTCCGCAGGTCCTTCAACGAGCTTGTGAGCTTCCAGAAAGGCAACCATCGAAACTGCAAAGGCGAAACACGTGTGATTGGCTGAGCCGCTCTGGGCCACTTCCTGATATAAGAAACTGTCAGGCGCCTTCGAGCTCGAACGGCAAGGAATACATTGATGACCAAGGGCTTGGCTACGCGTTGCTGAAGAGGAGGCCTAGGATTCATTTTTGGACGTGGACCGTGGACTACAGTGCGCTAAAGTAGTGACACCTCCCAAGCGCACCGCGCGGTCTGCTGCGAAGTAACTATAATCTCCCACATTTATATATTTGCCAGTCAGAATTTTGTAATCAGACGAGGCCACTCCGACTGCTTATCGATGATACATTCTGGTCCACATGATTCTCATAAACAATACGCAACAAAAGCCTGGTCCCAGTGAAGTCTGCTACACATCCCCATTAGAAACGCTTGCTTCAGCTCGCGCTATTATTCATACCCATGTTTAGCTCACGAACACTTTAACGACAGTATCATCGAAGGCTTTCATCCTTCAGACTTCTAGTAGCGGACGTTGCAGTGTACCTAAAAAAAACACTTTCACTAGTTTAAAACGTTAGCTTTTCCTGTAGTTTTAACCTTCAAAACGAACAGTTGTTTCACTGACGTCATTTCGTTTTTACAAATTAATTTGGTGAGTTTATGCTACACCGTATCACGCCCTTGCTGACGCGCTTGCTACTTTTCTAGCCTACAAAATTCACGGGCTCAATTGCCTCCAAGTGCTATACTGTCCCGTACTTCACGTGGCCCTTACGTGTCATTGCTAACCGACGAGTATCCAAGGCGCCACGCAAAAATTACATTTACCGAATACGGAATTCCGCTCAGCTTTGAGCTTACCAAGTGCATTAACCTCGTCACCATGCTTATCTATTCTTTTCCCGTTTTTGCTTTTGCTTGGTTCGAAAGTATAGTTGCCCCAATTGTGTTACCGGGTTGCTTAACGTATGGTTTCCATACAGTTAGGTTTGCTGGCTCTCTTAACCATCTTTCACTGGTTACTGATAATCTGATACTTTTATCGCGCATATTTGGTTGCTAAAAGCTCATCTCTCTACTTCATTTCATAACATTTCAGCCAGTTTGTGCATTATTCTTCAGATGAAAAAACAAATGTGAATCGGGCTCTTTTTCACGCAGCTACATTCATCATGGCCCACAAGATTTCTCTATTTTATCAGACTTAAACGCTTGCCATCTGCTTATGAAAACCCTAGTAGATTCATCATCATCATCATCAACAGCAGTACATCAGCCATTTGAACTGATGCTTCGCTGCTATACAACCATGAGGACCTATGAAATATAGAATAAGAAGAGGGAGAGAAGAGAGACTTACCTGAAAACCTTAATGACCTAAGCAAACATTCCGGGTCAAGGCGGGTACACCTTGTGTAGACTACATGCCGTCACAAACAGTTGGATATCGTGCAAAGATAAGACGGCATCGACGAGACAACTTCCTTGCGGCTTTCACTGCCACGCGTCATAATCAGACATTACCCCGCAGATAACTCAGCAGCAAACACACTTTAAACAGACAATCCAATTAGAAGACGGCAGCAGACGCGCCACTGCTGCCGGTTGCGAGCCATGTCTTGTAAAGTCTCGAGCCAAGCACAAGGTGAGTCACGTGAACTCCGGCCCGGAAGGCGAGACGGACCATCGACACCCAGTTTGGTAGTCAGTAACTTCATTTCACGCTGCCATATCAACTTCTGTCCACCTCGAGCCTTGCGCCATCCTACACCTGGCAGACTGAACAAGGCCCTCCTAGGTAAGCGGTGACCAGGCATGCGTAGCACGTGTCCGAGCCAACGCAACTTATTCAGTGCTAGCTGTCGTTCTAGGAAGCTAGCATGATTATCACCACCTAGTACTCGCCTACGCACATCATCGTTGCGGACACGCTGGTGCCATCCAACACCAGCAATGCTTCGCAGACAGCGATGATCAAAGACTTGAAGGCGCCTCAGCTCTTCAGACCGAAGGGGCCAAGTCTCACTACCATACATCAGAACGGCCCTCACTGTGGCCTTGTATACCCGGCCTTTCAGACGGAAGGAAACTCCCTTCTGTCGCCAAAGATGACGCGGGTACAAGAAGGCAGCTCTGGTCATTGCAATGCGTGAACTCCCATTCAGTTTCTCTGCGCCCATCATTGCTGATGCAGCTGCCAAGATAAGTGAATTGATCAACCACCTCGAGTACCTCGGTAGCAAGCGTCAACGGGTCATCAAATGGCTGGTGATCCTGCAACAACACTTTGCACTTTGAAGGTGCGAAGTGCATACCAAATAAGGAGACCACTCCGGACAGGCTATTCAGGGTTGATTGTGCCGCCTCAACATTGTCGAAAAGCAAGACGATATCGTCCGCATAATCTAGATCAACTAACCGTTCACCAGGCAGCACTTCAACGCCTACAACGTGCGATTCCGCAAGGGAACACTCCATGATAGAATCCACGACGAAATTGAACAGAAATGGGGAAATCGGACAATCCTGACGAATGCCACTTGTAGTCGAAAAGCTATTCCATAGGACACCATAGACCCTGACGCGGCCTGTAGTGTTCGAGTATAGAGCACGAAGGAGGTTCACATATTCCGTGGGAACACCTTTTCGCGCAAGTAATTCGAACATAATCGATCGATCGACTGAAGCGAACGCACTCTTGAAATCAAGGAACACAGCTATTGTCGGTCTGCGGTATGCTTGGAGCTGCTCTAGCACCTGCCGCAAAGTATATATATGGTCTATACAACCACGTCTTGGGCGAAAACCGGCCTGCTCTTCCCTAATCCGAGATTCCCGTTCTGCAGTGAGGTGACGAACGATAATCGAGGCCAGTAGTTTTGTCACAACTGGCGTTAGGCTAATACCCCTCTGGTTCACACAGTCTGTGCGACTGCCCTTTTTGTATATTGCCACTATGATCGATTCGCTCCAATTAGCCGGGACACTCTTCGTTCCAGATACGTTCGAATAGGGAGGTCAGTGTTTTGCAGAGGACCTCACCTCCATCTATAAATAGTGCAGGTTAGAGGGAATCCGGGTCAGCGGCACGAAAACGATTGTGGTCTGTGATCCCGTTTCGGACCTCGGCCTCTGACGGAGGCCGTAAATTAACCGTCCATGGCACGTCCTGCATCACCTGAGTAGGAAGAGGTCCGGGAGCAGGGGGCCAACTGAACTGATCTTCAAAGTTTTCAGCCCAACGAGTCTTACGGCACTCCTTATTGTGTATCAGTGCACCCGCGCTGTCTCTGATTGTCACACTGACGCCTGGTTTTCTGGGACCAATGGTGCGGATTAGCCGGAAAAGCTTGCGGTAATTGCCAACTGCTCCTGCCTCCTCCATATCTTGAGCCCGACTGGTCCAACAGGCTTTCTTCTCAGTACGTAGGCTCGGCTTTAGTTCACGTCAATTGCCCATCTGTTCACATTGTGTTCAGAACCAGCCGGGAGGTGTCTTCTAGCTTCCAACTGGTTCACGGACCTCTCGGATATCCATTGACTGGTGCGGTGACGACTGATAGTGCCACAAACAAGTGCTCCTGCGTCGTGCATGGCGGCGGAGATCCTATTCCACTTAAGTTCAGTGTCATTAGGACAAGACAGCGAGAGTTCGCTATGCAGTGCTTCGTGATAGTCTTGCCTGACCGAGGGCTGGGACAATTTATCCGTTGCCAATCGAGGGAGACGTTTTGTGAGCATTCTGGTAATGTTCATGGAGAAACGACAGCGCACCAAGGCATGATCAGAGTCGACACAGGTACTCCAGTACGATCGGCAATCCCGAATGGAACCGCGCCATCTGTATCTTATGGTTATGTGGTCAATTTGGGTTCATCGCTGGCCAGCTACAGGTGGACGCCAAGTGGCACTTCGGCGCCCACTGTGTTTAAAAGCAGTGCTAGTAAGAAACAACTGGTGCTCCGCACACAATTGCAGCAGACGCTCACCGCCGTCAGTCCGTTCAGAGTTAAGTCCATAATTACCACCCAGCTGAGCTTCAGAAGTGCTCAGACGCCCTACTTGTGCGTTCATATCCCCTGCAAGTACTAGAATAACTGAACTAGTAGCACTGCATAGTAGGGCGTTCAGCTCGTGGTAGAAAGTTTCCTTGACTGCATTAGAACTGTGGTCGGTGGGAGCATAAACGGAAATCACAAACAAACAGCGGTTTGTTTTATTTCGCGTATTCACCTTAGCAGATGTCGTCAAACGGGCTGCATATAAATGGCTGTTCACCGGAATCTAATCAACCAACAATGACACAGCCTTGGAGCTGAGAATGATACCTACACCAACTTGACCCATGAGTGCCGCATCGGCGTCTCCGGATGCGTGCAACCAATAACGAGAGGATAAGCCGTGTGCAGTCAATTCAGTAACCCGTTAGGGTCATTGGTATTAGTTTCGAACACACAACACACATCAACACCCAGTGCGTCCAAGGTGCGTGCGAGTGCAGCCTGCTGACCTGTTTGTCTTAGAGTGCGGACGTTGAATGTCGCCATGGAAACGGGACAGCGTGGTCTTATAAGGGACTTTTGCCGATAGGCGTCCGATGGGTGCTGTGGGATGGTGGCTGCAGATAGTAATACTCCAGTGGCACTTCGGTTGCTGCCAATTAAACTGGGAATTATAGAAGGAAGGTTAGTAATGGGGGCCGGGATGGGAGTAAGAGAAAAAGGTGGAAAACAAAGAAGGGAGGCGCCAGCAGTAGCGTGTTTTCGCTTATCCGCCATGCCGTATGCAGCAGATAAGGCGTTTCTGGATAATCTGCGCGACGGCCGATGCAGGATGAAGTTTGTGTTTGAAGAAAAGGTCATGGTTGTATGTGGTCTGAGATACTGCCAGGGTTCCCAGTCCTAGACAGGAGGACGATTAGGGTCCTCATCCAAAGCCTTTGGCTCAAAAGCCTGTCCGCAAGGCAGCGGGGTGGCTGTGATTTAGTTTTAAAGAAATGGACGCCATCCCATTTTAAACCCTCAACCTGGAGGACCGGCAGACTGAGTTTGTCTGACCTCTCACCATTGACCAACCTGGTAGGAGTAGCTCACAAGGTGCTCGGAGGCATCAGCTAGTATAGCTCAATTGGTCAGTGAGGTACGCAAACCGTCGCAGTACGGTAAGGTCCAGACTCGTTGCGACGGACCTTAGTAGATAAGCAAAAGGAGAAGCCGGACAAGGTTTCGGACCTTGTCATGTGGCTCTTTATTATTTTATCTTTATCTAACCTGGCCTGAAAATTAACCGTGTGACAGTTTCGTTTGTTACTTCAGGTTGCTGGTCTTTAAGGACTTTCCGTCGTCACAACACTGTGCCCATGCTATCACAATGAAGTGCTATTTTACCTGCTCAAAATCCCCATAATGCGCCCGTAAAACCACAGGCTCATTGGTGGATAAGATCCAGCTCTTAATATTTTCACAGGCTTGCTCTTCTTTGCTTCTACTATTATTCCTAATTTACCCTGGCGTAATAAAGTTTTCATCATGCAACATAACCACAGAGGTAACGGCTTTTGAAGCACACAAGCCGTAGTGAATTCCGGCATACTGGGGAGTAATGCGGCAAACGGTTTTCCACTACAGCTCATGGGCGCATATAACACAGCATCTTGTAGTGGTAAGATCTGTAAACCTAATTGTAACTATTTGAATCCCACAACTAGCAAATACGAAGGACAGTAACGACACGCATCCTTATCTAGCCTAGCCCCATGATTTCTCGCCATCCAGACAAGGGTGTTCTTAGTTAGTGTGTTATTTGTATTTGCACAACGGAGTACGTAATCGTTAGTTTATTAACCATGGACATGGTTCACCTCCGTATGCATGCTATCAAGGTATGTCGATAAATCAAGAAACCTGTTTTCTAAGATTCTACTTATATTACTACGGCTCTGTTGATCGAGTTGGTGAACACAGGATTGAAACAATACACTTCCCCTAGTCAGTAAGTGGGTGATAAAAATATGGCAAGAGTCTTCTCCTCCTTCTCTCTATGTAACTATGAAGTAATGTGCTCACGCCAACTTGGTACATTCCATGCTTCTTAGGCGCACTTCGACCCTACAGGGACAACTTAATCAATTAACCTTGCCAATCGTAGTGAAATAGTGGACAGTCGGGATATTTAAACAAACAGCGATCACACAACAATTGTTCAAGGAATGGGCTCCGTCCTCCATATGTGGATATTAATCAAATGAATCCAACGTAACAGCCTATAATGCACATGCGCTGTTACTAAGTGGCACGCCTCTGCTTTTGAATTAATTTGCTTTTACGAAATTATTTGGACCTACCGCTTATGTTGACTGCCATTTCCCCTGGGTAAATGTTGACTTTTGTTGTCTAGGTACCGGTGAACAATTTCCAAACGCATACAACGGAAAGGAGTACAGGGGATGTTTCTATCAGGTAATTGTATCCTGCATATGCAGTAAATTTTGATAAAATTGCGGCCTCGTTTTAACTATTCATCGTACTACGAACAACGTCGAAGCACGATTCGTCAGCGGTGTCAAAATACAGGGAGAATTAGTTTGCTGGTTACGTTTTTGCACTGCATAACGGCCGTTGTTATTCTCCGCCGAATCCCAAAATTTGTGGTAACCGGGGTAAACATTTAATAGAAACTTCATTCATCCATAATCCCGAAAGAGCGGTTGATGCAGCGGTAAACCAGACCAGGATATCTTAGACGTTTTTGGAGTAATCCCTGGAAAATTGCGATGTTCATCCCTATACATCTGTTCTGATGGAAACATCATACTGCCATAGGAGGATGTTAAAATATTCTTCCCAGGAGTAGGGTTTATAAAAGCTTCCGAACCTTGGAGAATTACTTACCTCATTGGATTGCGCAACTCCGCGTTTCTGGTTCCGCGTCAAACGGCCGGCTGTCCTTCTTATGGCTTTTCCATCCAGGTTTACTGAAGAAATATCGGATACTAATGAGCACCGGGCCCTCTATAATGAGCTTGGGTACGAATTCATGACGTATGCCCACCTGCGTGTGGCCGAAGCTTCACTACCGGAATTAAGGGCTGCAGGTGCGACGTTGCCAGAGCATGTGCACATTCGAGTGCAGGTGGATGGATTTCAGCCGTTTTCTGCAGCTCTAAGACAAATAAAGCCCATCATTTGTCAATCAATATCCCCGATGCTGCCAGCTTTAATCGTCATATGGAACTAGAGCGGTGAAAGTAGCCCTTCTGATGCAAGCCTGTTTCCTAGCCCACTGATTACTGTGTTACGTGCTTTATATGAAAGTGGCGTAACGTTTACGAGCAACTATTTTGCCACCAATATTTTATTGTCAGCCGTAATTTGAGCTGCACAATTGGGAACATTTTTAAAGAGGACTGAGACGCCTTCAGGACACAACAGTTGTGATAAGTTTTGTCTGCATAGGCGTGCACCTTAAACAGAAGGTGACATTTCTACCTTCTAGTACCGCTCTCTTACAACAGAGGGTTATGGTCCTCCAACGGACGGAGTTTTCGTACATCTGATATCTCCCCGTGAGTATTATCCACGCATTCCCTCTTGATACCATGCACATCGTTGGCCTCGATGTATGTGTCGCATGAGGTAACAGTGGTTTTCTGCACCGAAGGCAAAAGGATGTCAACTAAAGCTTGCCTATCTCGGCTTGTTTGATGGGGCTCTTAAGACTGGCTTTCGCTGTTGTATAGGGGACTTTGGCGGTCTTCGCAGCTGACTAAGTTTTTCGTTATTAACCGGTGGCTGTAATCAAGCAGTTTCTTTTGTATACCGGCCCCGCCGCGCCAATCAATATGCTGTCATCAGATTAATACCAAACTTTCCTTAACGTACAGGCTGCTGTCTATATTCTATGTCACCCTGAGGTGTAAGAAACATATGCGTTCTACTCGTATTGTGTACTGAGTGCTTTGTACGCGAATACTGAGCCAAATGGGTCTAAATAAACGACTTTCAGCTTCCATAGCCTTACTTACCCAATGCAACCTGTAAGGCATCTTAGAAGTTAGGACACTGGCAACGCCTTCAAACTTTAATCTTATGTGTATATGGTCAAAATGTTGCTTAGGAATCTTAACAGCAACAACAACAACAGCAACAATCAAACCATGCAGTCGTTAAGACGAAGCTTGTAGTGGGCCAACGTATCTTCATCCCCATATACATCGTATACCAGCGCCGCAGATATTTCCTTCATTTTTAGAAAAGGCAAAGCCATTTACAACCTCAGGGAGTAACGACCTTTACCGCTTATCCTGCCAATGTGGTTAATGTGTGCGGGCTGCCTAACCACATAAGCAGTGTTCAGCTATTAGGGTTTCCCAGCGCTATTCTTTTGCGTTAAACATTCGCTAGCCTATCCGATGGGTACGCACAGAACATAAATTCAGGTGTACTAGGTTTGTTTTTAGCCACTTGCTTATAAGATGTAGTACTTCATTGTCAACAAAGAAGGTGGAACACAAGTGCACCGTGTTCCTTCAACATGATGGCTTCATCATAATACATTTAGGGCACACGTTTCAGGGGTATATGGATGTACATAAACTGGCAAGAATTGTAGCCACTGAACGAGACCTGATGTCCAATAAGATGCGCTGCTGTGTGCATCAAAAGCTACGTCAGTGAAACCTGGTGTGTCGTACTCATCTGCATTTTCGTGCAGCGCACCTTCTACCCGCATGCGGCACAGATGTGTATCCCTAGGAAACCCACCCAGAGACCTATACCGCTGTGTAAACTGTTCACAGATTGCGCTCACCTCACAATAACATTAACCTCCGGCGGTTTGATTGCGACTACAATTTGGCGCAACCGCAAATGTATCATAAGCTATTATTCCGCTTGACCTGTGTAAAGACACGGTTGTAACGATGCACATCATATGTAATGACAGTACACAAAGTGATGTGTCCGCATCAGACCCCCGCATCATTTGCGAAGTGCAGAATGTCATTTAAGTATACACCGGGTACGATGAGAGCATCACGCAAGTGCAACTCACTACTGTGGCACTGCGTATGCACATGCGTTTCAAATGTCCTTCCGCTTGCGTGCTCATATGCTACAATGCGCAATGCTGGTGGTTTATATTATCCACCTGGATAGAGTCCTTCAACAACTGTATAAGTATTTCTTTTGTAGGTATCCATGAAGCGGTGCACTTCTCAAATATGTTTCGCTGTGCCCAAACAGATGGACGATCTTAAGGAACGGACATTCCATGTGCCTTAACCCCGTTGGCGCTGCATCCCGACGCTGTCGGCCTAACCTTCGGCTTGCGTGACTTACGGATGTTGCGTATTAGGTTGCGCCACACGCAGAGTTGTGCTTTATTATCTGGTGAGTAATCCTTGATTGCAGGGCGCAGCAACTTGTAGCCTTATGGTTCACGCCTACAACTTCGCACTGTTGTAATAGCCGTCTGATAGCTGCGTCCTCCGTTTAGCATTACGATGCGTCCACTCTGATGCCTAACGCACGACTGCAAGCAGTGAACTTAGGCACTGTGATGTTTATTGCAGCCGTCGACGCCGCTCTCATTGGAAGCAATAGCCGTTAATTTACTTGGACGTGAAAGCTACCTACACCACGGGGATTTACGTCTACACTGTGCATCACTGTTTCCGTTACATTGTTGTGGAGAGCGTGCATTAGCCGACAATGGACGTTACTTGTTTGTCTTATATATGAAGAGTGCGCGCTGTCAGTATTGGCTGGTAATTGATGCCAGTACCTGTTCTTTATGGTAAGTGCGGCTCCTGGACTTTCTTTACCTCATCGATATCGCCACTGAAAAGTAAATAACCGACGCAGCGGATTAACGGCACATGTGACGGTGATGATGACTAGGGCGACGGGCATCACATAAGTCATGAAAGTGTAACGTAAACGAGCGTTTTAGCCTTCTTTACAAACAGTGTATGCCTTCTACCAGAAGCGCATTCCGATTTGCCAACCTTCCTTCCGTTTTGCGTGTAACTATTGTGGTCTTGGCAGGAGCAAAAGTCTGCGTTACCTTTTTGTAGGTTGCAGGAATTGCCCTTTACAAAGTTAGCAGCAGCACTTGGCTGCTGACGAACTGGTGCAACGCGATGCTGCTTGCATTCCCTTTGTACACTTATGATGGCGCGGTGCGAACCAGCACACTACTAACGACGGCGATTGAATTACTCTCGTCAAAATATTGATGCAAATCAGTAGGTAAATGTTCTGTTTATGTCTTCCAAGAGCACATAGAATAAGCAAAACTTTTCTGTGACAGACTTTGTAACACCCAATGTCCATATCAAACGGAAGAGATGGTGTATTTGGGTACATCTCACTGATGTCGTTTGTGTATTTTGTGTGACGTTGTTATGCAATGAAACTTTAACAGTAGTCCTTCGGTTCGGCTGGCTTTGCTTTCTAGTTTGCGCGCACAGTATCGTAATGCGTAAATGTTCTATTTAGCCACATACGACGTGCCTCCTAAGGTCACACGTTTGGCGGGATCATCCTTGTCAACACATAATCCACACCCATGAATAAGGTGGCACAGCCTCCCACGGTATGCTTCATACTTGCCGCTCACGTACCCTTACATTGTAGATTCCTGTGTCCTCGCTGGCAACCATCCTATGGAACTACCCTTGTCAGGTATTGTTCACCAACCCCAAGCTGCGCAATACCAATTTGCGGTAGGTTTCCCTTCCTCATCGCTTCCAAGTCAAGCTGTGCACTACAATCGTGAGTGCCCCCACGATGGCGACATTCTTAGGCACATATTTGTAGTGCACACTAGAGCACAGACGTTATTATCACATATATATGGGAGGTTCACGCGTCACAGGTACACATTTTCCTTGCACATGCTCATGCATGCAACTACTCCAGAAATGTTGTGGACAATCGCTAGGCTGCAAAAATAACATCAGTTGCGTGAACGCTTTAGCGGAATCAATGCGCCAGGGCACATCTGTCATTTGGACACATAATCGCTTACGCTAACAAAATCAAAAGCAGCGACTGCTTTTGAAAATCCTGCATTATGAGACTAAGCAGTAGCAATACGTAACTCCCACGTCCGCTTTATACTCCATCTTCCAGATTGACTACATACAGAAGATACGTGGGTGTCCTCCAGTTAACCAACCGCCATATACTACAGTGGCTGTAATGTAGGAACGTTGTTGCGAAAGTCACCTTCACCGGCACGGAAACCGTGCTGGCGTCCAAAATCATCATAGCTTACACCACGATACAGAGTACGTTGTAGGTATTATTTGGGAAATGTACGTTGCATCCCAGGTATTTGCCAACTGCAGTGCGCGCGGATGTTAGCAATCGCGTCATAAGCTGATTGCACAACAGCTGGCACAGCCACCGCAGCATTAGAAGCGAACAACAAGGCGCATACTAGAGGTTCTGCTACGCTTCCTTTTGCCTTTATGACACAATTTCCTGTTGACGGAGATTGTTCGTCTGAACGTACCGCATTCCGACTTGTTTGCTTTTCGTACATATGTAACCCTTTAATGCACCTTACGTGCCCACTACACGCCTGCTTTATAGCGCAGCCAGGAGCTACACTCTCCTGTGTTCCTGTGATGGGCACACTGCACTATAAACCAATTGAGCAAAAGGGGTCTGTCGATTTAGTTTGGTTTCTTAGGTTTCGTGCAATGTTAGGTTCTTGACCCATTTGTAACTAGGGCCACCTGGATTCCGCGGCGTAGGGCGTAGAGTTCATGTTGCTGTTGGCCGGATGCCTATTAGGCGTTCACATTTTATTGGACGGGTATCACCTGTGGTCTTGTCAGAGGGCACAGACCGCTTGAGTACCATTACCGTCTCGCACTGCTTGCGCCTCCCTGCGATCGAAGTGACGAACGTCACCGTCTGCCATCGACCGTCCAATATCATCAGGCGTGGAATGCAACGGACAAATCGGTTCCTTATGCTAGCAACGGATGCAAGTTGTACTTAATGATATAATTGTGCTAAAGCATGGTTTCAGGCATACATATAACAAATACGAACTTTGAAAAGCGCAGTAAGACGACGAAGGTTGGTGAATGCCCGCATTTCGTATTGTCTCATCAGCGCCTTTAACATTAACTCTCAATAATGTTTATTCATTGGAGAGTGCGATCAAACATAGATGCAAACAGACAATAAGACAGACACGCTACAAGCGAGAGGGTTAGCACTTCTATCCCCAGGGTGGTTGAACGACTGACTCGGACACAAATGGTTGTAGCGCGTCAGCGTGTCACCGTACTAAGTCAACAGGTAAGTTGTCGTCCAGCGTAGCCTGTGTTGTCGGCGTCGTTTCCTCTTCCCCATGTTCTCCCATTTCGCCTTCTGTGTTGTTGTATTAGTCAACCGCCCTGCGCTTTCACGTCCTCCATCTGGTCGCCTCGCGCTCATCCTACTATCGGCAACTGTGGCAGTACCGCCCAGCTAGCCACGAGATGTGACACACGCACACCATCTATCCAGCACCGACGCCTAGTAAATTGTTTTTGAGCAGCCTACAAAGTATCTCATTTGCCTTTCAGCCGCTCGGTATAAAACGACCCACGCATGCTCAAAATGCAAGCGCGCTCGGAACACGCGATCAACCGCGTAGTACAAGGGAACGGGACACCCACTATTGGAGGGAAGGGAAACGGTCGCTGGACGCACAGCGGTGCGTGAGCACCTCAACAAATAATCCATATTGAGGAGTTAGCTAATGGATACATGTTAAAGAATTCAAGCAAATGTAGAACTTTTAACTGAAAGTACGCAGCAACAATTCGTGCGTCGTATAGGAGCATATAATTCGCCTAGAATTATACAATTTATATAAAGCTGTAAGCAAATGAAGAATATACTCAAAATAAAACCAAAGTGCATAATTTTTAAGACCAGGATGTGCGTTAATAACTTATATTAAGGAAGGTAAAAAACGCTAAAATAATTTCTCAAGCAAAAGCTGGCACCGTAGGTCTACGCTCTTGTTAGGCTTTAGCTCAAATCTGAGTTTCCCGATTCAAACCACTAAAGGAAAGTGGGGGAAATGGTTTCGTGGCCAGAGTCTCCTGTAACATTGAATAAAGCTGCTTGCATTTGCTTTTCTTCGCATTAGTATTGTAAAAGAAAAATAATGGAAAATATTAGCAATAGGACTGCTTCCGGATATCAGTTATGACAAATGCAATTGCCGGCTTCCGTTGTACGGTCGGTCACGCCTGCTTTAATAGCATGTAACGTAACAAACTCCAAATCGGACTGTGCTATTTTGCTTTAATGACCTACGACTATTCTGGCTGTCTTTATTATTGTTCATCCATGAAATTCCGCTGTAGCACACTTCTGTACATTCCATTAGCTCTATTAGACTTTTTATGTGAACCCTTGCCGAACTTGTGGCGCAATATGGTGGCCTGCTAAACGCTTTGTGCTAACCTCCTTATACTTCTGTTGCTCGGCGGAGCACTCTTGCCAAGCATTTGCAACGCAAGGTTTGTACTCATCAATTGCACCGTTTTCCGATCGGCACGTTCTTTCGCGACCGGAAAGTTTTATACGGAATCAATTAAAGTTTAGCGTGACAGGCTGGATCATAGTTAGGACACAATATTTTTCGAGGTTAGAGTTCATACATTCAGCGATGGTTGATAACATTTGGGTGTCCATCAAAAGAACTCCATCTCGTCCCCCACCACCTGAATTTTGTCCCAATGACGGTTTGGAAGTGTGGTTGGAGCAGGTCTCGACTTCCCTAGCTGGTGAAACAGAGGGTCCTGTCGGCCGCAATATAATCGGTTACCTCAGCCACGAATCTCTGCGTTGTTTTCGATCGACAGGCCTCCCGGTTCACTCTAAATCGAAATTGATTTCGACCAGACTTAGGCGTCTTTTCCTGAGGAAACTTGCCAACGTGCGCTGCTAGCTTACGGAGCGCTATCATCGTTTCACAAGAACTGCTTGGTTTTAAGGAACGAGTACACTTGTTCAGTAGACGCTTTGCACCTATCCTTTCCTGCGCTCTTTTGATCAAAAACGTGCATCCCTTAGGCGCGTTTCTTATTAGTCGTTCGTTCTTAATGGTTGTTGCTGGTATTTCCGTCAGCACGGACTCTGTCACCACGGCCCTTTTGAATTAACTAGTCAAGCATTAAATGCGGTGGAAGTAAAGACTCAAACAACCCACATAATAACCAGTTGCAAAATCCGGGAAACAAAGTCAATTTTTAATCAACCTTCCAAGCTACCCACCGTTGGTAAAGGTTTCCTCGTGTAACCGCACTCCGCCTCTTTAACCTATTGCTTGTTTCCCTATTTCAACTGTCGCGAACACACCGATAACCCTGAACCTGGCAAGTGGTACTTTGATGAAGTTAAGAAGGCTGTTACGATTAGATTAGAGGAAACTCGCTTTCCGCCTGCACTGTGCAGTTCCGAAGTACACCGATAATCTCATGGTTGACCGCCAGATGGACCCGTTTTTACCCATTCAGCACCGTCCTGGACCACCTGGTTGCTGCCCAGTTTCTTAACGAGAGCGCCTTCACAAAGTAGGTGGTATTGTCACAAAATTGAGCCCAAACTGAGCAATTTAAGGTTAACATTACTTTGTACTTTTGTACTTTGTACTATTGGCCGATCATAGGAATCCGTTGATTCATGCTCTTGTGCATACGTTTCTTCCATTTGACGGTTGTTTATATGCACTGTTTTAATATCTGGTTGAATGATCTTATATCTACTTGCGTACGTTCCTTAATCAGAGGATGGTTAACTTCATTGAATTTTCGCATTTCTTGCATTTTTGTCGCTTTTTATTTCATCATGCGTATATCGCGGCTTTGCCGTTAGCACAGTTAATTCTTTAGCAGGTAGTTATGCCTGCATGTCAATAAACCTTACCCGATTCTCTTATATCCTACATTGTCGTTACAATTGTTTGGCTGTTTCATTAATCCGCGGTGTGGCTGCATTTAATTTCTACTTCCAGCACCTCTGTAAAGCACTATGTTTACCAGCTCCAGGATAAGGTACAACGTTGCTTGCAAATCGCAGCGCTTGTTCATCGAGTGGTTCTATCCAGCATGCAGCAGACTACCTCCAACCACTTATTCAGTACTCTGCTACGCGTGATTCTCTACTTGGGCGGACAGCAATAGTGCAGCTGAGGTGCATGTTGACGGAGTGTGGCTAGGCGCAGTTACTGAAACGCAGCTCCCATCCACATGACTCCCGGCCCTATTCCTTCGGATTTACGTTGGATATGGTGTGTTGGATGGAGGTCTGGGTGGTCCAGCGCAGGCCACCTACTGCCGCGCTATAAGCACAGATGACTGCTGGCTGTACTCGTGGAGGCCACAGTAACAGACAAAACCGGAACCGGATGCCGCTGACCGTATAGTGGCACAAGTATTAGTGCGTCGTCGTATTCTTCGATTACAAGCCTGAATGCCTAATTATTTGCAGTTGATATTTAAGTTATTTTCTCTTGTTGTGAGTAGGAAATGAAACGGGCTGCCACTTATCAGGTGCAAACCTATTAACTTAAATCTGTGATGAGACCAGGGAGAAATAAAATTGCAGAAGATTAGTAGGGGAGTTGAGTGGTATAGGTAGACATTTGTCAGAACTATGCTTACTCAGACAGCCGTCACATGCTCGGAAAAGCCCTGTATGCGCGCTTTCTCCTTCCGGGAATTGTGAGCAGTGTGAATTCCATCGGACCCTGGTAAGGCACAAACCCGCAACTCGACTGTTGCCTGTCCGTGGTTGGGACCACTGAGCTACAGGAGCCGACAGCGATCAGCGTAAATAAGTTATTTCATGTGATATAGCGTCGCTCACTAAGCTCGTCGCTTGGTGTGGAGACTACCCTGCCCGCTGCACGGCAGTAACGTATAAGTCAGTGGATAGTGAGCGGCGCTATACCACACCTAGTAGCTTATTCACGGTGATCGTTGCCGTTTCCCTTGGCTCAGTGGCCAAAACCATGAATTGGCAGCAGTCGAGTTTCGGGTTCTAACTTTACCAGGGTCCGATGAAATGCGCACTGTTGACGCTTCCCCAAAGGATAAGACGCGCGTACATTGCTTTTCCGGGTGTTTGGCGGCTGTCTGCCTAAGTCTAGATATAACGAATTTCTGCTTATAAAAGTAAAATTCTCACCAGCTAAGCGCAAAGCTATCTCCAGTCGTCTTAATCTTCCGTGCAGTGCTTGGAGAATAATATAACATCCGATTGCTTATTGCCGTACAGTACGTGAGTTATGAGTGCATTTCTCCGGTGCACTAAACATCACTGGCTACACCTATAAGTGGAGGTTGTTTAGAGCATCCAGACTTGGCCCATTGAATGGCTGCGCTCGTCAGCTAAGAATACTTCTTCTTGATATTAACCAACTGCCAACAAGTGAGAGAATATCAACTGACAATATGCAACGTTCATTTATTGCTACTGGGACCATACACACTGAAGTGTCGCTGTAGATCCAAACAAATACAGCCAGTACCATTTGGGCGCTGGTGGCTCAAAATGAACCTGGCATCGTTTTTAAGTATTCCAAATTGCAAACCTTTATAACCAGTAGTTCATTGAACAGAATGCAAATCAGCGTTCTCCAGTACGGAATGAACCCTATACGACCATCCTACCAAAAGCCCGTACTAATATACTCCCTAGTATACTCCCTTGCATGAACTGGGCTGCCAATAAGACTCAGGTTGTAACAACTGCTCCAGCTGTCTGCACAGTTATGAAACTTTAAAGACACAAACCATGTTGCAGTAGTCCATTATACAGACCAGTCAGAAACTAAGTACGGGAATGCGGCGCGGATCAATTACTCAAGAAATATTGCCCTGTAGCTCTCCGAGTAACTCGTCATCGTCGGCAGACAGAAATCCTCCATCCGATCCCAACCAAGGCATGCGAAAACCCAGCACTGTTTGGCTATATTCCCACATCAATCTGGGGTGTCTTATTAAGCGTGAGTGACGCAACGTCTTAGCTTCGTATGTACCATCGTTGTACACCATTTAGATATTACAAGCACTTTGGCTTTACGCTGTACAAATGCGTCCAAACACAACACATGCATCCACCCCTATAATTGTGTTAAACCTTTTCGCTTAGCAAGCCAACACCAACCAACCACCCTGCACCATGCAGAACCTTAGCCCCGTATGTATCTTTGTTCAAGCAACCACTTGCCGGTTCCAACCGCTTTTGTTCTTTGACCTATACGGGTACGCAGCCTCACCGCTTGCTTTTATTACTCAGCCTGTAACCCCACACTCCATGTAAGTAGCTAAGGTGAACTAATTACACTGCACGACGCAGCGCTTATCTTTGCACGTATACCTTCTCAAGTATACACCTACTTGCTTCAACCTGTATGACTCTTTACTGCAACTCAGCGTTCACTGCCATCACCTGCATTCCATCGCGCTAATTTTATTAGCTCTCGTCTCTTAACAAGGTAGGGCCACTGCTTCACCCTGCGCGACGCGGGGCTTGATTCGAGCATAAACGGGAGTTCACACAGGTTGTACATTATTAATGATATATTCAGTTAGCTGCAGACTGGCATCCAGCCCCACTACTTGCACGCCATTACTCGGCCGGCATTATCTCTGTTCCCTAGAAATCTTGGACTTCTTAAGCATCCTGCGCGGCGTTGCCATTTATCCTTTTACCTACAGACATACACGTGCATTTTACACGTTGCAACTCTTTCCACTTCTTGTTTTTAGTTAAGCTCCAACCCCAGCAATAAATCCTTTGCATTTTCCCTTGCTACGTTTGTCGGTACACAAATATATTTATGAGTTATTGCAACAAATGTACACAGCGCACAATCGTTTAACGGTTCTTTGTTTCATTCTGTTTACTTGTACTTGCGTGCTTTTACTGCATTTGCGTCTACCTGCCTGTGAGGCGACCTAATGTCCGTTGCACACACAGAGTTTTCAAACTTGTTGGCCGTCTCCTACAGAAGCTTGCACTAACTGCGTATGACCCATACTCAGCGATCCAAGTCCTCGTTCTTATGAGGTTCGTGGTTCCCTCAGCTAAAAAAGTATAAGAAATCAGCGGGGTGCATTAAGATCTGAAACCATAACATATAGCAAGCGGGAGAGATTTGGAAGACAAGTGACTGAGGCTAGCAGTGCAGGCAATCAGCTCTAGGCCAAAGTATTCCAACTAAACGAAATTAAATTTGACTCTCTGATTCAAGATTTATAGGCTGTACATATCTCTATCATATTTCAGGTCCGTTTACACCATCGTACCTGTAAACGCACGTGTTAAGCCAACATAAAATCATTCAGCATAACCACATCCCATTTCTTCCATCGCATGAATTCAGGTACTAACGTTGTCCAGACTAATATTTGATCAAATAGAAATCGTCCCCTGTTGACCAGTACAATAGGAATCATGCAGTTGTTGGTTTGCAACGTGTACCCTAAAGAACCTACATTAATTTAGTTTCTAATGGTATTGAGATATGTGCCAGGGGTTTACTGGAGACAGTCTCAGTGTTTAATGGTCGTCCTTTTACCAATGAGTGAAGCACCACCCAAGCGTGGCACCAGCCATTCATCATGAGCACTGGGTACTAGTGAGCGGAATAGCCCAAGTTATAAACTTCGATGTCGGGTCTTTAAACGAACTATTCAAGGTACTACGTTGCACACGAATTGTGTCACGCTTATAGGTTCCACGGCTAGGCATACATTTCACAAGCAAGGTTGCAGCCACCTCACGTCCGGAAAAGCCCTGTATGCTTGTATGTACTTTCGGGAATCGACAGCATTGGGTATTCCAGCGGAACGTAGTATGGCTCGGACCCGCAACTCAGAGGTTTCCGGTCAGTGTTTGGAATTACTGGGCTATGGGGACGACAAAGATCATCGCGCCTACGTTACCACTTGGCACACAGCGCCGCTCAATATATCAGAAGACAAAGCAATTCGAAAAGTGAAACTACTTGATAGATCGACCGCCATAATCAAATCCAGCTGTTGCAAATGATACATGATTAAGTTCCCATCTACTGATAAATTAACGGTTGGTTAAAAATCTATTTATTATTTCGCATTATTGAGACTTGCGGGGATTTTAGCTATTATTGCAACTACGATATCCCAAGTATTTATTTAAGGTCGATAAGAAACCTCCTCTGTTTACCACCAGTATGCCGGTTTGCTTTAACTTGCAACTATGGGTCCGATATGCCTGAATGTAATTTGTCTCAATACCTACCAAAAGTGACAGTATAGTTAAATAGGTTCTAAAATAACATGCTACAAACATGTTTAAATGAGTCAAGAAAATTTCCTCAGCTCTATTTCTGTCACCCTACCCGCCGATCCAGGCAAATGATTGTTTGCTCTTTGGTGGTTGGTTTTGGAAACGACACCAAAGCAACATGCTTACGGCAGCCTTGTTTGTGTCTGCACGCGTAAGCAATAATTATCTTTCTTTTTGTGTCCAACCGTTTCTTGCTCCGTTATTGAGGGACTGGCGCTTTTGTGGCGGGTATCGGAACTTGAACACCGTTGCCACGCCTAATCGCTATGCCGTACCGCACTACTCGACCCTCACCGCCAGTCCTGCAGGTAAAAGCGACGTTAGCAAGTTCTAGTTGGTACCGCCTACCACCGGATGATGGCAGCGGAGGTGGCCATCGCTGTAACCGCCCAGATTAGGCTATTTGGTATGTGCTTAAGAATGACGCGTGAACGGTTCAAGATTTCTATAAACTGTTTGTCGGACTTTAGACTTCACTTACTATACATTGATGACATCCCACTTGCTAGCTGTTTACGCTGGGTATAGCTGCTTTACCTGCGAATAGGCCCTAGGTGTAGCTCAATACGCAAAACGTTTCGCAGTTTGTTGACTCGGTACGTTATTTCGGTCATCATATCTGTCCTACAAGAGTCCCGTCAACACGGGATAAAGTTAAGGCCACCATCGACTATCCGTAGTCTTACTCCTAGAGGCAACTGGGACGAATTGATGGGCCCGTGTAAGCTCAGCACCAGTTTATACCATAAGGTGCGTCGATTATGCAGTCCCTAAAGGACATTCTCAGAGGAAGGTTTAATAACAGTACTTTTCCTAAGATAGCACGCACTGCGTTCAAAACAATACAAAAGCAACCACCCACTTACGTTCTATAGCGCACCAAGCTCGGACAACGACACCGTCGCTCGATACTGAACATCCTGACTTGGATGATGGTGAGGTCTTACGGCAAACATTAGCTGAAGTTTGGAAGTGGTTATCATTTTCCTCTAAACGTCAGCAGCGTGCCGATACTTGTGGAGTAACTTTGGCAGAGATCATGTAAAAATCTGCTTACATGTCTTAGAAAATGGCCACATCGTCTTTCTCGGCCGAAAGCCGCGGACCTACATGCTTGGTAGGACAACCCAAAGAAACTCTCCCTGAGTGTCGCCTCAAGTAGAATTTAGTGCCATCTTTTTGACCGCTATATGCCGTGTTTCTAGCATGTACAGAGCCACTGACGACACACAACCTCTAATCCAAAAAGTCTCTGCTGGCGTTGACACTGCTGCCTAAATACTAGTCGTACCAGCAGCAAAGCTCAATGATACTAATGTAGGTTTTTGGCGCAAATCCCCATTACTGAATGTAGCACCTGTAAAGCTGACATAAAGGAAGAAACTAATTTTTGCAACACAGCACTACCTACCGCAAAATTCAGTCGCAGCGCATGAATGCCGACACACATTGTGCGCAAAAGTGAATGAATAAGCGTCAACAAGGCTTAGTGAATAGTCCGACGGCAAATTGCCAACCAAGCTGCGGCTTCCAAGATCGATTCAATGGGCAACCAAGGGACCGGAACGGAGGCGAATCCACCGGTATCGGCAAAAGCCACAGTTGTTTAACTACGGTGTTCTACGTTATAAGAATAAAGTATCATAAGTGCAACATACCAGGGATAGCCGCACAAAATGGGTGCACAAAAAGCGTGCACGGTAACGAGCAACAATTTACTGGTTCAAGCACCATGCAAACTAAAGCCAAACACACTGGAGGTATACTGGTCTCAAACGGGAAGCAGCTGGATGCAGGTAGTCCATAACCCAATCACAAAATTGCTAGAATCCGTCTGCGTGGGCAGGCATTGAAGCCGCAAATCCAGCTATGGTTTTCCCAGAGCTAGGATAGAAATTGTTGAGAACCCAAGTGAGTCAAGCGGTAGTGAACAGGGTGAGCTTTTCTATACGCAGGTTAGACGTCTACGTGCAAGGTGAACAGATGATGATCAATAGTGTAGACCAAACGTCGCGGGGCGAATTGCTGCGAATATGCGTTAGGCTGGTTAACACAGGGCGCACAGTATTAAGTGTCAAGTGTGAAGAGTAACCGGTTTCATAGGTGATTGTAACCTCAAGCAAGAGCATGGGGAAAGCTTGCGTAGGGTTATGCTCCAGGTGTGGAGCGCTGACGATTGAGCGAAATGGTCCTTTACACGCCCCGCAAAATGCTGACCAGGATTTTTCAAGTGCTGAAGACGTGTTCTAGCTTGCATCGCCTATCCCCCATCTCCATCCACGCTGGGAGGATACAGGACTTACACCGGTTATCCTGCTCCGCCCACTCCGGTTGCTGGACTAACAGTGCTCCTTTCTAGGGCGGCGGATTCGATAAGTTGCCTCCCACCTGCGGAAAGCTATCAGTAGGAACTACGCCCCACTCTACCCGAGTACCTTGGAATAAACAGATTCTTCGCACATCTCTCCTCAATAAACCATCCTTCGTCCTGACATTTCGTTCTTACGCACCCAGCTTTGGAAGTGACACATCTGTCAACTACCAACGGCCAACTGTTGCGCGAAACAGCTACGGAAACAAGTAAACCTACATCTCCAGGTTTGTAATTCCAACACGGATGTAGACAGTTCTCTCTATTATTCTAAGGTGTAGATACTCTATAACCCCTCTTTTCCAGAACAGTTACCTGCCGCCGACAACGCTCATACGCATCAGCTAAAATCTCAGTCAATAAATCCGATGGATTTGGTCGTAGTATCCATAAATCATTCGGTCGATCGAATCGAACGTAAGAAGAACCAAGGTCTGCTACTAATAATTAATAAATAAATAAATAAATAGCATATTCTCGGTAAAACGAGACACACCTGTAAAGGCGTGATCAAATATGCATACAAGCATAGCTTCTGTGGAATGTTAAAGCATTTCGTTTTATTGAAAGTTTTAATGGAAAAGATGTTGTCCGCATGAGTGAGCATACTGTCAGGTAATAGTTAGACCCAGGGACATTATGGCGCTGTGGCGAGCAAAAATCTGTCAAAACACGAGTTGGGGGTAATTTCGCCAGGTAGTGATCCGGGAGCACAGGAGCCTAAACAAGGAATTTTGCAACCAGTAACCATTACGAGATAGAGCTGATCTGTGCTCCAACAAAGCTCCTTCATAGCAGAATTAGTTGCACAGGTTCGATGTAGAAGGCTGAGGACTGCGTCAGTGTGAAATGCTTAGCTGTGACTTTATTTTGTGGCGAGTCACATCCGCCACGTTGCAGTGTTGTTAAGCGGACATTTGTGGCTTTTTATAGGGAGAACGCTTGCCAGGCGAAAACCCACCCCGTCCTGGAACACTGCCGTACCTTTCGTTGAACATTAGTGCAAGCCGATTATGCATCGTATAGACCGATTTTGCATTCTATTATTCGCAGTCTGTTGACAGCCAAAATTCTTCGTTGGTTGGCCGATGGCTTAGTGCTGATACGGCAGCAGTCGTTGAAGCCGGTCAATGATGCAAGATTCGAAGAGTTGAATGCTAATGATGCGGGTGAGTAAACACATTGTTAATAGAGGCCGGCTCTTCTATTATATTCTTGCTCGGCTCGCAAACCATGTCCAGCTATCCACGCTGGACTAGTCATGGGGTCGGTGCGTGAAGTTGTTTCTTGTGGCTGAATATGTCCTTAATAGGTAAAAACGCCATTCTCCGCAAATCGGATTTGGGATTCCTGCAAATCTAAGTAAGTGTAACTGTTTCCAAAGCCAAGTGAAAATTCCATGGAAGACCATCGGAATAGCCACGTATACGTGCGCAACGCTGTCCGTGAACTGACATCAGAATAGCTCCAGGTGACTGGCGAATAGGAATGTTTGAGGCAGTGAAGGTAATCACGCCAGAGTTGTTTGGCTTCGATTGTGGAACGGGGGATCCTTGTACATATATTATTCCAGGTAAGTAAATTGTTCTCTGAGTACGAGGCAAGCTAAACCCATTTGTTTAGACCCCATGAAGGTAACGCCCCCGGAATGGCGGAATGAGCTCCATTTGGACCAGTATGTGGGTTCTCCATTTCCTGGAGAAAGGACCAAGCGTTTTGAGGATGGGTCGGCCAGTCCCAGTGGATAAACCTTCTTGTTTTGGCAGATGTACCTGTGGGAATCTCGGGAAAAACGGGCAACGGACAAGAGGTGGCCAAACAGAGACAGCAATGAATCAAGAAGCAATATTACAGACTGGTGGCGCTTACCGGTGCCTATGACACATTCAAACTTATGTAATTTTGTTTAGTATACATAATTCGCAAGCGCGTTCTATACATTACGTCGCTGGTGTGACTCAGACTACAGCTACTACGTGGGAAGAAAGTTCTGCACGCGCATGGTCAAAAGACCGATATAACAAAGCGTTTTAATAAAAGTTAAGCGAATGATGCGATGGTTTTAGAGAAACAGGTAAACCGATAATGATGGCAGAAGCCAGAAGGAGAGAGGCATCTTAGGTGAAACTGAGGACAAATAGGTTGAGACCGAATGCGGGAGCAAGATAGGTAGAGCAACATTCCAAGAGGAAAAGGAATTTCAAGGAATCGGCTAGGAGCGAATGAATGCTGATGGCAATACGAGGAGTAGTTCGTAAGAGTAATTACACTAAAGCGTTCACGATTCTACAGTCCAAAAGCCTTCAGAATCTAGGAAAATGGTCACAGGGGGCCAAAACAGCCGTGCATTGGGAGTCGTTATGACACGTATGGTCCTTAATAGTATACCAGTGCGAGCATAAGGTAAAAAGCATAGAAATAGGAAGAGTGATAAGTTGAGCATACCAATGGAAGTACTAGTCAAGCAACACTTAACAATGGTCCGAGAGCCGCCAATACTCAGGAGCGAGCTCAGAGCGAATGAGATCATGCCCACGAGGATAACTTGGATAGGCGCAATGAGTGTAAGCTGTGGGAATAAACATTGGTGCGCAATAAGAGAAAAGGCCAAGGATAATAGGAAATAAAAGCAGGCAGAAAGTGACAGACGGGTCAGGTGAGAGAGGATAACGGAAGGACAGTGAAGCCGGACGTCCGAGTTAAAAAGAAATGAAAACAGAAAGCGAGAGAAGAAAAGGTTAGGGTCGGGGTGAGAAGGGTTTATTAGTAAAGAGTGGAAAAGCCCACGAGACTCTCAAGTAGCGTAAACAGCACCAAAAGGTCAGCCGAACCAATGAAAGTGATGTCTCAGAAGTCCAAATGAATTTGGTGATTTCGAGGCCGACTAAACGCTTTGGGACTAGGTCGTACAATGCAGATAAGAAAGAGCCTATAACAATAATGTGGGGTAATAGAGTTAACTCTGCGGAGCCAATACCGTTTAAGGCTCGGTATCATGGGAGCAGTCAGAGATTAACAGACTAGTCCAGTGAGACAGGATCACGGCAGGTCAGTAAAGCTGGTCGTCCGATTAATAAGGGGAATGAAAAGAGAAAGCGAGATAAGAAAAGGTTAGGGTCGGTATGAGAAAGGTTTGCTGATAAGGAGTGAGGGAGCCAACGAGGCTTTCCAGGTGATGTAAGCAAGACGTCGAGTCAGCCGAACCAAGGTTTGTAACGTGGAATAACTCTACGTAAACGTGGAAACAATTGGCTGATCTAGCGAGACTAGATTAGTCGGCGCGTAGGAATAGCACGTAAAATTAAAGGCAGAAAAAGAGGCTGTAACAAAGGTGAACGAGTCTAGCGGCCTCACGTAGTAAGTGATCAAGAGCAAGGTATTCACTGCTTCCTTACTCAAAACCAGTTGTGTCGCAAACGACAGCATTAGTTTCCTTTCCAATCGCACGATGGGTTCCCATACTCCACCTATAGGACCGGCCGCTGGCGGGTTAATATGCTGTTGCCCACCAAATAACAGCAGCTTATCATTGATATGTTTTCCTGGCCACCCCTACATGGCAGCCCACAGTTCTGTCACTGCTCCCACAAAATTACCTCCGTTGTCAATAAATATTTCTGCCGGAGTTCCTCTACGAGCAGAGTATCTTGGCAATAGCGCAGTGATCGCATGCTTTGAAGGTAAAATAGCATGGAACTGAAAAGAACTGTCATAATCCGAGTACGCTAGTCTTTCTCCCAGACGCAGCAATCCATCTCGCAAGATTGGACAGAGTCGCGACGGTATCCCTTTTCGTGCCTTCCTTTTAAGGATCGTTGTTCCTTCCTTCATCTCTTCTATCCTTTTTATTTCATCATGTAAACTTCATTCTGTGTTAGCCAAGTGACATCGACTTCGGCCCCTTGCGCGCGTCAAGCATTAGCAAGCTGGTACACTGTAGGCCGATATCAATACCAAAAGTGAGAGCCTTCAGGTACCCTTTGAATCGGTTTGGGTACAAACTGACTTCAGCAACTTGAACTAAGTAAATAAATAAATAAATAAATAAATAATACTTTATTCTCGACTATGCGAGGCACGCCCATGGAGGCATGATCAGATATGTACAACTGTACAAACATTTTATGGTAACTGTGACAGTAATAGTAGAAAATTGGTCGTATGTCCATGATAAAATAAATAAATGGATAGTTCATTCTCAGTTTCATAGAGACGCACCAACTTAGGCATGATCAAGGTTTAAAAACTGTTGTGTATCACGATGATACTCCGGGTTCAATCGTGTGTAGTTGAAACGGTGTTAAGAAGAGTTGATATGTAAATCTAGTCGACTTGCCAGTATGTAGTTGTGGGCTGTGACTTTATTCAGTGGCGAGTCACATCCGCCACATCGCAGTGTTCATTGGGTTCATTGGGGTAGTAGAGAGCAGGAGGGGAAATCCCTTGTCAGCTCCATCGCTTCCCGATCATTGCTGGGATGCTCGTCATTGCCCAACGGGAACTCCGGAGAGGCCGTTGCACTCGTAGCTGAAGCAACACGATCCCGGCATATTCAACAGGTGTGTATCAAGCAGTCGTTTGAAGCAATCCTCTGTCTGTGCATCAACGACTGTCGGCGGTAACCTGTTCCAATTATTCACAACGCGAGTGGATAGAGCAAGAATGGACCGTACTTTGAGCCTCCGTGGCTTGAATAGTTTCCATTGGTGGCCTCTAGTCGAACTCCCGATGTGGAGGTGGAAGAATTCCTGCAACTCTCTCCCCAGTTCTCCAATGAGGATACGACGGGTAAAGATCAAGTCCCCACGCCGACGGCGGTAATCCATAGAAAACATATCCAAATGCCGAAGCCGAAGGGGATACGGCAGGTCACGTAACTCGGAGACAAACTTCGATCCACGCCTTTGGACCTTTTCGATCATGTCGCGCTCAGATTTGGAAAGCGGGTAGGCAGCAGGGAGGCCGTATTCCAAAATCGGGCGCACATGCGAGGTGAACAGAAGTCTAAAGAGTTCCGGTGTCAACCGACAGAAAGCTCTTCGGATGGCATGAAACATTCTGTAGGCAGCGGCAACCCTCTTCATGGTGTCCTGCGTGGATCTTAATTCCTGGGAAACAATCACGCCCAGATCTCTTTCTGATGTAACATTTTTAGCAAGAAACCACCTATGTGGTACGCGCCGAGTGGTTCAGGAGCGCCGATAGGCAGGACGGAACATTTGTCTTGATTAATGGGTAAATGCCACTGAATCGACCAAGTGTGCAGGAGATCCAGCGTCTCTTGTAGTTGATCAGCATCCTCTAGAAAGGATACCTCCTTCCATATCTTTAGATCATCCGCATAAATCAAGCAATCCGATTGAAGCTCCGACGGTAGATCGTTGGTGAAGATGTTGAAGAGTTCGGGGCCGAGGACGGAGCCCTGTGGAACACCGCTGGTCATATGAACAGGATCGGAATACGTTTCGTTCACTCTCACCAGCATGGAACGAGTGTGTAGGAAATCAGAAATCCAGGAGAGAAAGTTTCCAGAGATACCGATTCCTCTGAGTTTGTAGAGAAGCTGTTCATGAGGGACTTTATCAAAAGCTTTACTGAAGTCCACGAACACAACATCCATGCGTTTGCCAACATCCAATGAATTTGCCCACTTTTCTCTAGCCAGAAGCAAGTTGGTAGAGCAGGAGCTAGCTTTGCGAAAACCATGTTGGGCACTGAATATCAGATCCAACCGCTCGAGATGAAGTCGAAGCGCCTGTTTCAGGACCCATTCCATGATTTTGCACACTATCGATGTATGGCAGATGGGTCGGTGACTAGCTGGGTCTTGCCGGTTCCCTCCTTTGTATATGGGCTTGATGATGCCCATCTTCCAAGCGGTCGGGAGAAGTACGGACTGAAACGATCGACGGAAAACCTGCGTGACAGGTGAAGCAATGTACTGAGCCACAGTTTTGAGGAACAAACGGTGCAAGTCGTCAGGACCAGGCGATGAGTAAGGATCCAACTCACAGAGAAGTTTCAACACGACGTCAGTGTTAATATCGACGTGCTCTAACAGAGAAGGGGGAGTGCACACTGTTCTATCAGTAAACGACACTGAGGTTGAATACACTGAAGAGTATTGCCGAGCCAGGAGGCTGGCTTTGTCGGTGTCTTCGTGAACTGGATCCTCATGTTCGGAAGAACACAGGGCAGGGATACCACTGCCCGCTCTAGTGCTCCGTTTGAGGTAGGAGAAAAGCGTCTTAGGAGTGTTTTTAGAAAGTGTGGCTAGAGAGAGTTCATACTGTTGACGTTTCTCACGTTTTTGCTGGGTACAGGTATTCCTAACCGTTTTGTAACCGATGTAGTCATGCTCTGACCGCGTGATACTAAAGCGGTCCCACAACTTACGTCTTCTGTTCATTAGGGATCTCAGATCACGATCGATCCATGGAGGGCCTCTAGAGAGCGGTCGCTTTTTGGAAATGGGGACAACTTGCTCAATGAGTGATGTCAGCTTGGAGTACAGAAGATTCCAGGCACCGTCCACATTGAGCTGTTCGAGAATATACCAATCCATACTGCTTGCAGCCATTTTAAGACGAAAGGCATCGGTACGCCAGAAATTTCGGCGAACGGCACATGAGTTGTGAACGGTAAAGCGACGAGTCCATTGGAATAAAATAGTACAATGATGGCTTTCACCAATAGGTTGGAAGACTGTTAAGCCCATGACGTCTGACTGCGCTGAGGAGAGCACAAGATCCAGGATATGAGGCGACTGGCCGGCGAGAATGCGAGTAGGCATGGACACATGTTGATACAGGCTGCAGTCGAGAATGGTATCAAGGAAAGCGGCATCAAGGGAATCAGGTGGACGGTTGCAAAGAAAGAAGTCCCAGTCGATATTAGGAGCATTGAAATCTCCCAGAATAAGACAATCCTTTCCAGCACCGTGCTTCTTGATCAGTTCCAACAGACGAGCTCCCGCGCCCAGTGGCGCTCTGAAGATGACACCAATCAAAGAAGATCTGCACCCGTCATGAATGCGACACCAGAGGGCATCAAAATCGCTGTCATTGTCACATGAGACCTCAACTAGATGGGACTTCAGATCCGCTCTCCAGTATAGTATTACGCCGCCTCCCGACTTTCTCCCATGACGATCGGCCCGAGAAAGGTGGTATCCAGGGATAGATACTTCAGAGTCAATGATGTCAGGGAATAACCATGTTTCAGTGAAGACCATTAAATCAGGACAAACATCTGCGGCAAGCGTCTGGACCTCATCAAGTTTATTTCGCAGACTACGAACATTAGCGAACAGCACACGCAGTCCGTTCTTTTGCTTTGCTGTCCTGGGGTGAGAAAAATCGGTCTCCAACGGGTTCTTGGAGTTCTCCGAACTACGTGAAAATCCGCGATATGAAGGTCCGTTTCACCATTCGCCCGACGGGTCCTCAGCTCATCAACGGCTTTTTTCATTTTGATCCGATCGTCCGGAGAGAGATCTCTCAACACATAAAACGGCTTTCCTTTGAGCCGTGAGGTCCGTAGGAGAATGCGTCGACGTTCTTCCTCGTTTTGGAACACAACCTTTAGAGGGGCGAGGCTTAGGGGAATCCTCTTGTTTCTTACCTAAGCGAAAAGCCGAGATAATGTTTATTCCGTGTTCGCCTTCGTCGAATAACACAGATAAGTCGTTTCAGGAACACTTGGTCGTCTAACATCCGTCCGGCTGGGGCATCTTTGGTCGACTCAGGCGCATTCATAATGATGAGACACCGGTCACGGGACGGTGGTAGGGTACGCCTGGTGGTTTGTGGTTGGGAAGGATTTGCGCTGTCTCTGATCAGCGATTCCAAATGGTTCATCTTGTCAAGGACAGATTTGAACTTCGACTGAGGGGAGGAAGGCTTGGATTTAGACTTCGACTTAGTCTTGGCGTTATACATATCACCAGATGCGGTGGTACTTTCCTTTACAACTGATGCGTATGTCTTTGTCTTGGTCTCGCTGTGATGGACGTATTCCAACGGCTGGGGGAAAGAGACAGACCGCCCGCGACTTCGTTTACCTGTGGGAGAGGCTGGTGCGGAGGCAGAAGCGGGAGAATGGGGAGTAATTAGGGGACCAGGGTATCGAGAGCCTTGGGTGTCATTCGAATGGGATGAGGGCTGATCGAGGAGAGCCCATTCACGAGACGTCTGTTGTTTAAGGAAGTACGGCAGACATCACAAAAGAAAACAATGGCTGGAGAAGTCATCAGCTGTAGTGCTTCATACTGATCAGGACCGATGCCACAGCAAGCCATAAATAAATAAATAAATAAATTTTTATTCTCGACAATGCGAGGCACACCTTTACAGGCATGATCATACTTGGCTAACATAGTGTGAACAAATTGTACAAAAGGACATGTTTAGCATAACAGTGTATGTAAGTATATGGGTGTATATACGTATGTAATTGTGTAGGAATGTAGCTTGTGTTTTTGAATGCGCCGCAGAATTTTTGACTGTTTGTTATCGTCAGGAATGTGGGAATAAGCGATTGATTTTCGTGGATTGGATAGCATTTTCCGAATGTCCACGGGCCAGTGACTTTATTCAGTGGCGAGTCACATCCGCCACCTCGCAGTATTAAACAGACATTTGTGGCTTTTTATGGGGAGAACGCTTGCCAGGCGAAAACCCACCACGCACTGGAACACTGCCGCCGAACCATTTGCTGGAACGGGTTAAACCCGAACCACCCAGCTGGCACCACGAGGAGGTTGTTCGGCATCCAGCCGTCACATCCAGAGCACTGTACGGCTTTGGAACTAGAAGTCACTCCTTTAGCGCAAGACAAGCATTTGGACGCCATAGAAAATGTAGTCCAAATATGTCGCGATTCTCCGGAAACAAGCTAGAATCGCTTTTCTTCACTAAAAAGACTTCAGTGGACGGAAATGCACAGTGGGACGACGCTATTCGCTATTCGTAGATAAAACAGGGTTGCAGGTGATGTGTTGTTAAACAGACATTTGTGGCTTTTTATAGGGAGAACGCTTGCCAGGCGAAAACCCACCACGTCCTGCAAC